>OX419598.1:12060017-12295162 GCA_948473455.1 Teleiodes luculella | reverse complement strand
AGATGGACTGCCTATAGAGGCCTGGAAATGCCTAGGAGAGAAGGGTATTTATGTTCTTACTCATCTCTTCATAAAGGTCATGGAATATTCACAAATACCGGATCCGTGGAGATTGAGTACCATTGTCCCTCTTTACAAAGGAAAGGGCAGCAGATATGAGTGCAATAACTATCGCGCAATAAAACTGATGAGCCATACGATGAGGCTTTATGAACGAGTTATTGACGCCCGGTTAAGATCGGAAAGCTCACTTTCGACCAACCAATACGGATTCGTACCCGGGCTATCCACAATAGACCCAATGTTTGCCATCAGCACGATTTCCCAAGAGTTTAGAGCCAAAAACAAACCACTCTATGTGGGGTTTCTGGATATGTAAAAGGCGTTTGATCGCGTACCTCGTCCAACAATCTGGTGGAGCCTTCGCAAGAAAAATATCCCAGAAAGGTATGTCGACATCTTCATGGATATGTACAGGAGCGTAACATCTGTGGTCAGGACTACAGTGGGGCAGACAGAACCGATAGCGGTGACCGAAGGTGTACACCAGGGCTCCGTACTCAGTCCATACCTTTTCTGCTTGGTGATGGATGCCCTAACTGAAAATGCGCAGGCTCTGGCGCCCTGGACGTTTATATATGCTGATGACGTAGCTATCTGCACAGAGTCCCGTGACGAATTGGAAGAAACTCTCGGAGAATGGAAACAACAGTTACAAGTAGGCGGGCTAACGTTGAGTGTTTCAAAAACCCAATACATGGTGTGCAACGACCCTGGCTCACAGAATAACCCTATTGTCATCGATGGGCAGCCTGTTACTAGGTGTGAGGAATACAAGTATCTGGGAAATATGTTGCACAGTACTGGAAGCTTGGAAACAAACATTCAGCATCGTATCGCGGCGGCCTGGTTAAAGTGGCGGGAAGTAACTGGCGTAACCTGCGACCGGAGCATGCCGGTAAAGTTAAAGGGGCTTGTGTATAAGAGCATCATACGGCCAGTACTTACTTACGGTAGCAAGACATGGGCCGTTACCCAGCGCCATGTTCACTCCATACAAGTTGCTGAGATGAAGATGCTGCGGTGGATGTGCGGAGTGACCAGGCTCGACAAGATACGCAACGAATACGTTCGCGGAAGCCTGGGAGTGCGTGACGTCGCCGACAAGCTCCAGGAAAGCAGGCTGCGATGGTTTGGACATGTGAAAAGAAGACCTCCAGAATATATAGGAAATGTGGTGACCAATCTGAACTTACCGGGGCCCAGACCCAGAGGGCGGCCCAAACTGAAATGGACAGATGTGGTCAAAAAAGATCTTAGCTCATGCAATGTGACCGAAGACGACACGTATAATAGAGCGAAGTGGAAGCGAGACACGAGGAAGGCAGACCCCACCATCAGATGGGAATAATAATTGCCCTGGAGAGAGAGAGAGACTTGGCACGAGACAGCGTTTACGTTTTTGGTTGATTTCTATAAATCTAAAAAAATATATTTAATACCTATCTAGCGTTGATGTAAAACGCCAAGTGAAATATACCGTAAAAACAGAAGTTTTTAAAATTCTTCATTTGATCTTTTTGGAAGTTGTTTCAAAAAATTACTTGTCTTCTGACACTACCCAGGGTCACAGCATGATTGAGGTCTCAGTCTCAAAGTGGTTCAGGAAATTGACTTTCTTTTTTGCTAAAAAAAATAAACCACTTGATAAGAAAATAAGGACGTACAGCAAGCCCTTAAAACTGACTCTGTATCCGTAGTTAGTTAACATACCAATCCCATCTTATCTAATAGACTTTATTAGATGATCAAAAATATTTTAATTTTGCTTTTAAGGAGTGATAATATATTTTTTAAATTATTTATACTTGTTACTATACGAGACTAAAGTTGAATGAATTTAACAATTATTAAAATCAATAGTTCAATTATTATTTATAATTGTTTTATTCGAAATTATTAAATATTTACATGTTTAGAATCACATTTTTACAACATTATTTTTCGTTTGCAGGACTGAGAAAAGATTGTACTTTAAAATTTAATTTATGTAAGTATCTAAACTACACAATCGGTCTTAGACACGCATTAAACGTATGTTCAACTGTTTTGTAGTAACATGAAAAACGTTTATTAAGCATTTCTAAAGAAATATCTTCGACTAGCCTTATTGAGCATGAAAAATCGACGAATGACTCAATTTCCCAAGAACAGACACTAAATGTAGGTACAAGATTCCTTAAACCACGAACACAGAATAATGCGGTCTCCTTGAATGTACAGAAGCTAGTTCATTCGGCTCCAAAATTCACCCCTACTTCTACGGAATACGGGCGCTCTCAAGGTCAAAGTATCCAGCCACATGTGTTGGCGAATGTACGTTTACGTGTACGTTAGGTAACTCATTCATTCTCACTTACGAGAACATGGTGATTTATTACACCAAGCTCGCCGTCACAGTTATCCGGGTGATTCCGGGAGAAAGCTGCGGTTGAAGTAGTCAAACCGGGAACCGGGATTAAACGGGAATTGGATGGGGTGGTGCGTTTTAAGTTACAAAACGTAAAGGTCGGAATTCGTTAGAGTCAATTTCAAAAATGAGGAGATTTTAAATTCGATTGTGATTTCTTTGTGCATAAGATATCTCCGTCAACTATTCTTTTAAAAACACAACTACATGATATATTATGATCTTTATATTATTAAAATTACATTTATCGAAGATTTCGTAGATTTGTAATCGGCGCGGCGCGGTGGCGGCGGCGTGCTTTGTATGTTTTTAACATTAATAACTGGCATTATTACTCTTATTATTATTTCTACTAACATATTTTTAATATTACTTAAAACTATACAAGTATTATGTAGCTACAAGTAGTAACTAATAACTTATATCAAATTATAGCGCTTCTAGTAGCGGATTTCAAGATTTTACAAATTAGCCCAAGCAATAATCTTCAACGTCATCATCATCATCATCATCTCAGCCGAAAGACGTCCACTGCTGGACAAAGGCCTCCCCCAAGGATCTCCACAATGATCGGTCCTGCGCTGCCCGCATCCAGCGGCTTCCCGCGACCCTCACCAGATCGTCGGTCCACCTCGTGGGGGGCCTGCCCACACTACGTCTTCCGGCGCGCGGTCGCCATTCAAGAACCTTTCTGCCCCAACGGCCGTCGGTTCTACGTGCAATGTGCCCAGCCCATTGCCACTTAAGTTTAGCGATTCTTCGGGCTATGTCGGTGACTCTGGTTCGCCTGCGGATCTCATCTTCAACGTCACTATTTATTAATCTGTGCCAACGTGTCCAACCCAAGACGTGGTCGCTGTAAGTCGTTTGATCGCGAAGATTTAAAAAACGCTAGCGAGTTGTAAAGACAGAACTAATGGCATCTAGAGTACCTATCGACGGGCAAGCTAATTTATTATATCTAGTAAGGATTTTTCCAAAATAGACTAGCATTCTTCAAATTATTTTCTTTTCCTTTGTTTAGGAACCAAACATTTTTAAAAAATCTAGCTTAAAGTATAGCAATTTTAATATTATGGCCATTAATATTATTATAAGCAGCAACATCATATGAACATGAGTAGATTTTGTTATACCTATACTTCATTTTAGTATTTGTAGAAATCCATAGATAAGGCGTCCAGCAGTGGATATCAACAGACTAAAAATATAAACGTTTTTGTGTAATTATTGATAGATACTTGCTTCGATCATCGAAGGATATTTGTTGTGGTAATTCGTATGGATAAAACGTGGCAAAATAATTCATTACCCTAGCGATATTACAGAGTGAAAATGAAACTTTAGTTCAGCCATGCGAGCTTTAATTAACTGCAGATTGACGTACAAAGACTGCGTATCCATCTACATTATCAAATGAGCTACAAGTTTGCAAAGCTTGTGTTTTCAGTCTCGGCAATAAGGTTCACTTTTGCACGATCCATAACTGGATAATATAAATTATGTTTGGTCGTATTTTCAACAGGCTTGCAATTTTGTACGACATAATTGATCGAAAATAATTTTAAAATCCATGTGTTTTTCCCATTATAACCTTTTGCAGTGTTAAACCGCTGCAAAAAAAATACTAAGCTGATTCAGAAAATAATGAATACAATAATAAATTACCTATCCAATTTAATGCAGCTGTAATATTAATGTGATTTATTTTTATTAATAGAGATATTATAAACGTACTACGACAGGTCTAATAATGAACAATCGTAATATAACGCTCAAAGTCGCTTCAATTTTTCATTCTTAAAATCTTGAACAAAAGTATAAATATTTAGACAGATAACAAATAACTGAAAAGTCCTCTGTCTCAGTTTTATTTATTTTTATTATAATTTGAGCTCATACTAATGGTACGCCATAGTATATTCACCACACATAATAATTAAAAAATAGATATGAGTGGCATAAAAGCATCATCTTCGAACATCTATTCCTTGCAATTTATTCGCCACCTACCTTTCGCTTTTAACTGCCAACGTAATTCGTTTTACGTAAAAAACTAGACTGTCAAAGAGCGCTAGGTGCGCTAGTCCTCTGAACTAGACTTGGGTGTGGTCTGGAGTCTTTTTGTCGCGTGTAATGGAACGCGAACGTTAGCTAGCGGACCGTTCGGGTAACCGAAAAAAGTCAGCTTCGGAAACTCGGAAACATTTTCAGATAAACCTGCTGCAATAGCTACATTTTAACAATTTAGGGAGCTGTACCGATCGTTACAACAAACAATAAATAGGTTTATGTCCTGCATAATCTACCTGCATTGTGCATTATCTTTTTGCAACGATTTTTTAAAATACTGATAATTGTTTATTATAAAAAAACTATTAATTGGTTAATCCTCGAGGTTAATACCGTTCCCCGAGAAATTCTGATTATTTCCATAAACAAAGTATCAAATCATATACTTGTATTATTAAAACAGAGAGGTCTGTTAAATGTATAATGTAAATAAATACAGATTATACGGTAAGCTAGCACATGCAGCTGGACATGTTGACCTTGAGAGCACCCGTATGCCATGCCCCGTAATGAAATTTTAGTTAAGTTACAATTTAAACTTATAATTATGTAATAGATTCACCTACTTTTTGGAATTTTCAGTGTTATCTATAACGATAATCATGAGATCAATGTTCAAATTAATTACAAAATATTGTGCAATGAAATAAAAATCACATACGTAATCTTATAATAATAATAATAATAATAATAATAATAATATGTGGGACATCTCACACACGGCCATCTGACCCCAAACTAGGCAGAGCCTGTACTATGGGTGCCAGACAGCTGATATACATACATATATAAATATACAACATCCAGACACAGGGCAAACACAAGTGCTCATCACACGAATGTTTGCCCTGGGCGGGATTCGAACCCGCGACCCTGTGCTCAGTAGACAGACGTACTACCAACTAGGCTACGGGGCCGTCAATCGTCAATCAAGTCGTTATAACTTTTGATCTGCAAATTCTGATACGTACAGAAGCCAGCACATGCGGTTGGACATTCGCACTAGGTACGAAATTTACCACTACCGCTACGTACGGGTAAAAGTTATAAGATTACGTATGTGATTTTTATTTCATTGCACAATATTTTGTAATCAATTTGAACATTGATCTCGTGATTATCGTTACAGATTACACCAAAAATTCCAAAAAATATGTGAATCTATTATATAATTTATAAGTTTAAAAAATTTAACAATTATTGTTACTTATCTAAAATTTCATTTTTGTGTATTATAATTTCCATGATAATTTAAATTATGATTTTAGTTTAGACTGTAAACTTGCACCAATCTAGTATTTAAATATTTTTATTCATTTTCATTATTTAGGTAACATACTATATCAGTATTGACGTGGTAGTGACACGAATGACTTAACATATTTTTGTTAATCGAGTTATCTTCGTTATCAGCACTGGAAACAAACGTGTTCACTTATCACATACCTATATGCTACGTCTGTGTGAGTCTAGACAGTCACACACACATAAATATACAAATAAAATTACTTTAGTTTTATTACTTTTTCAACAGATGCACTAATTGCTATCTTAATGTTTATAAAACATACTTTTACAATATAAACCTACACATACAATGTAAAAATAGAGTATAACCAAATCTTCTTCTATCTATCTATCTTCTTCTATACTATAATAAAGCTGAAGAATCGGCGTGTCTGTATGTCACATTGATTTGTTTTTCCAAAAACGGATTATAGTTGACTAGCGACCCGCCCCGGCTCCGCACGGGAAAATGGTTATTGTGGGTTATCCTTCAGTATATTATGCATGTATTATACATATAAACCTTCCTCTTGAATCACTCTATCTATTAAAAAAAACCGCATCAAAATCCGTTGCGTAGTTTTAAAGATTTAAGCGTACAAAGGGACATAGGGACATAGGGACGGAGAAAGCGACTTTATTTTATACTATGTAGTGATAAAGGGAGTCAAGCTGAATACAAAAATAAAAGTTTAAAAAAAAATGACCGTCTGTCTGTCTGTCTGTCTGTGTGTTTGTACGCGCTAACCTCTGGAACTACTGGACGGTTTTCAATGAAACTTTACAATAACATACCTAATACATCAAAATAACACATGCAACTTTTTTCATTTTCATTCCTGGAAAACCTGACCGGTAAGCTAATAAATATTTGAAAATCAATATAGTTTTTCGAACACAACAAAAATATAGCCTAACTTGCTAGTGAATGAATGAAAAAAAGTTTTTTTGTTTTTTGTTTTAAATTATCGCACATACATACATAGTACGGTTTTTAATGATCGAATATCAGCAAAAATTTAATGAGTTAAAATATTTAATGTGATTAACATACTTAAATATTTGGTATTACGCACAGTGTCGGACACCTAGCAAGTAATATAATTATGCGAGGGAAACAAATGCTAGCATATCCATTATTTGCCTAAATTATTCGATTAAATCTATCATACATTTACTTAGGTACCTACTCATAATGCATGATCAAAGACTGGCAAAAACAGAAAAAAAACCTGTCTTTAAAACACAGAATTCCGTCATCGACTGCTCTTGATAAACATAAAATGGCCGGTCATTGTCAAGGATATCATCCTATTTTTATCAACATCTGGGACCCGTTCAGCTAGATCCAAGTACGAGTTTTAAGAACCATTTGATGTACGTTGCATAGCCGCTATGGTACAAATATAAGCGGCTATTTTAAACACGCAGTGGACATCAAATTATACTGATAACCTTGTACTTTGCTTGTAGCTTCGCTCCGTGTTCAATACCGGCCGGCATCGCACGGCAACGCATACACACATAAATATTACTCACACATACATTCGCACTCACACAGGCAAACAATGCGAAGAACCCATTATTATTGAAGTTAATTGCATAATAGCGGTAATTAATTGAGTAACAGCAGCACAGCAGTGCAGATGAAGATCTTGTTTATTTGTTGCGTGTTTTTTCATGTTTGCTCTTGTTAAGGGCCTTTTTCCTGTCATGCGGTACGGATTTATGCCCGCAAACGGATTTCGCCCGCGTGCAAGCTGTCCGCACTTTATTTATCTATACTATCCCTACTTAATATTATAAATGCGAAAGTAACTCTGTCTGTCTGTCTGTCTGTCTGTTACTTAACCGATTTTGATGAAACTTGGTATGGAGATAGAATAGACCTTGGGGACGGACACAGGCAACTTTTTACCTCGGGAAAATACCTCATTCCCACGGGAATGACTGTAAGCGCGGGTAGAGCCGTGGGGCGGAAACTTGATGAAACTTGGTATCAGCAATCTGAGCTTGGGGTATGATAGAATAGACCTTGGAGATGCATATAAGCTACAATACAATACAATACAAAACCGCCTTTACCGCGGGAAATATCCTCATTCCTACGGGAAAAATGGCAGCTCGACTGGTTTTTTTTTACGAAACTTGGTACAGTGATAAAATAGACCCTGGGGATGTATAAAGGTTACCTTTTACTGCGGGAAAAACCTTTTTCCCAAGGAAAAAATAGTAGTACAGATGAAAAGTTTTGATGAAAATTGGTAGAGAGATATAAAAGATTTTGGACATGGATAAAGGCTACCTTTTACAGGGGGAAAAACTTTATTCCCACGGGAAAAACGGTAGAGTGGGCAAAAGTTTTAACTAAATTTTATTACAGAGATAGAAATGGAATACAGGGAAAAGTCGAAAACCAACGCGAGCGTAGCCGCGGGCAGGGCAGCTAGTAATAATTATTATAAAAAGAAAGATTTGTGTGTGTATGTTTGTAATGAATAAACTCAAAAACTACTGAGCCGATTTCAAAAATTCTTTCACCATTAGAAAGCTACATTCACCCTGAGTAACATAGGCTATACTTTATTTTCAATAAAATTAGGGATCCTTACTAAAACTTCAATAATGTAACCCAAGGTGTAAAAAAATACCTAAAATATTCCTAATAATTGAATGGGCTTCGAAACTACAGAACCGAATTTGGTAAAACTTGGTACGAAGATAGAATAGACTTTGCGGAAGAATATAGGCTAAATATTACCGCAGGAAAATACCTCATTCCCACGGGAAAAACTATTAACGCGGCCGGAGCCGCGGCGGGTAGCTATAGTACTACCACTACCGCTGTGCACTCCCTTACCCCCTGGCCACAGCTTCGCGCGACGGCGGCGGCGGCGGCGGCGGCGTCCGCGACCGGCGGCGAGCGATGGAAACAAACTAGGCAATTTGTATACGTATTCATAGAAGTCGTTCACAGCTTCGCGCGGCGGCGGCGGCGGCGGCGGCCGCGGCTAGCTGAAGCTGTGGCCAGGCCCTTAGGTATGCGCGCGGCGAGAGGGGGGGGACGCGCTCTGTCAGCCCGCCGTCAACGCTCGTGGCGGCAGGTAGTGTCATTTGTTTCTGTCCGTCATGTCCATACTCATGCTCTTTTTTCCCCGGCTCCCACCTCATACCTCATACCTCAGAGAGTGCACAGCGGTAGTGGTAGTACTATAGTACAATCATAATTTCATACTCCCTTTTCCTGTAATGCTGGCAGCACGCGGGTTGGCCGCGGGCGCACACTCACGCGCGGGTTATTCGGATGCGGGTGGCGTTCTTCTCCCTTCAAGAGTTGTTCTTCCTGTGACGCGTAGGATCGCACGCATGGCATGATGAGCACGAAGCTAAGTCCGGTGAAGCTTGATCCGTCGTACTTTTTCGACTCAAGCATAGGTCAATTAAAAAAAATATATGAGCACGAACTTGGTCACAGTCGAGCAGTCTACCTACACACACGACAGTGCCTTGCGTGTCGCTGCAAATGAAATGTTTGTTCTGCGTGCGGCCAGGAGCGTGCTATCACCCGCATGCGCTCTAACAAGCCCGTCCACGCGTGACAGACATAATTTTGTCGTGATATTCTCTTATCCTATTGGAGGATATTTCAATATGGCGGGTTTCTCGCAACTTTTTGACAGTTAAATGTGCGACAAACTTTTGTCATAGCACTGCATTTTACGGGAGCTGATCCACGTGCGGACGTAAATCCGCATGACAAGAAAAAGGCCCTTAGACTAATCATTCCAAAATGTGCTAAAATTTGTACAAATTAATACATTAACTTGCTTCTTGGTTGGTCACATCACACTCAGCCACACAACTTCACACAAGCATGTTTGTTTAGTGCGGTTTCATCTACCTGAAGGGCATTCTGCTTTCTTTAACTTTCATCATAGGGATAATAATAAATACAAGCATTCTACACTTTGCAATGTGCCGTCCGTTTTTTCAATATAGTTTTTTATAACGCAGCTGCATTGGACTATGTATCCAATAGAATGTTGGTCATTGTCAAGGACGTCAAGATCAACAAAGCTGACAGAGAGAAGCGGGCGCATACCTGCGTTTACACAGTTATTATGGCGACCATAGCCAACTATGGCATTAGTCTTCATTTACCTCATACCAGATGTTTATTTTGAATTGATTCCTAAATAACTTTAATAAAAATATCTGAATTCCTACTGAAAGAAATTTTATTTCAGTGTCTAGCTAGGTACCTACACTATAAGAACACTTATTTTGAAAATAAGCAGCTCAGTTGAACAACTAAATTTCTATGATTGGCGACGACGACGGTGCGGCTGCAGAGTACTGCTCCCCAGCCGGACCACAAAAAAATATGTTATATCTTGTGAAATTTTGAGACACTCTTTATATAGTAGTGTGTAAGCATAGGTAGGGATTAGGTACCATGCATGGTCCAAGAAAACAAGGTCTTGCAAATAGACCACGTGACTGACACAAGCCTACGTCATTTTGCGCTGTTCATCCTTGTCTATTACACGCATTCGACAAGGATGAATAGGCTAAATGACGTAGAAATGACGAAGGCTTGTGTCAGTCACGTGGTCTATTTGCAAGACCTTGTTTTTTTGGACCATGGTACCATGTATTGATGGTGGTCCGGCCGGGAGCACGACACTCGAAAATGGGGTTCGAATGGGGACCCCACGCGAGTATTTCTGTAGGATTTTGGGCGCGAGTAATTAAGGGCTAATTTAGTGTTTCCTCCAGCGACTGAAAACCTATACAAAGTGCACTTGACATGGCTTGACACCTAACAACCCTTTAGGCTTAGCCACTTAGCTGAGTGATGTAAAATTTCAAAAGGTAAAATTCAAAACAATATTATCCTTTAAAATATACCACGATATACTTCCAGATCTTTCTATGTTGCTATTATTTATTCTATGGTCTAGGTCACAGTTCCACTGCGGGCGATCTAAGGTTTCGCTTTCCGAGTTCAACAGAATGCAGCTTTGATTGACCATCTGTTCAGGTAAAAAAAGATATATCTAAATATAACGCGCGTTCAGGAGTCTGTGTGTATGAATGGCGTCCTATATTATTAGCTTTCCGACGCGGCTGCGCCCGCGTTAATAGTTTTTCCCGTGGGAATGAGGAATTTCCCGCTGTAAAAAAACTAGAACAAAATCAGCGCACCCTCTTTTTCGTCGGAGGTTAAAAATACTTAGCCCATTACCAGGCCACCCTGTGTGTATATCTCTCAATACTTTATTTCATACTGAAGTGATACAATAAACACAACGATACGATAACGATTTGGTGAACAACAGACTGTATACACTCTGCAAGAGTAGCTATATGTATTATTGATGGTAGTATTATAGAAGATTACACACCAAACATCGCCTGTTGCAAAATGTACGTGTTTCATTTCAATCTCTTTGCACTAATTCATAATGTTGATTTTAGCTAAATAAGTATTAAGTAATTTCAAAGATAATTTGCCTACAGTCAGATCATTATCGATGTTTATCAGCAGATATGAAAATTCCAATACAAATAGGTAGGTCGATTTTGATTTTGAGATTATTCATGGATAGAAAACAAGTTTGCGTAAAATTTGGATAAGGTGCCTTAGTAACAGTATTGCCCGAATATAGATTTAAAATAAGCTGCTCCCAATGGAGTCGATTGTTTCTTTGATAACTTCGGCGGTGAGGCCAGTTCCATAATTTTAAGTAATATGAACGATTTTAGAAGAGTATCTGTATGTGGAGCTATCAGCGCTTACAACGAAGATGCTTCAAAGATGCCAAAAGCGACCCTTGTGTAACCTGCGATGGTATTCAAACAACAGAAAATGGGATGGGAGTTATTGTAATGAGATCAACGCTTTGTGTAAAGAAAGAGCCTGTGTCCTAATTGGGTTTAGGGATCACTAAATCTACAGAAATAAAACTGTAGACTTTATAATTATCGCTGGTTATATGTAATGGACAAAAAATATCAACCGTTACAAAATGATGATGATGAATGAATGTGATAAATTGAATGCGGGTTGTTAAAAAAGTTGTTGATATTTTAAAAATGAACAATAAGAATGTGTTTATGAAGACAGCTAAATGCATAGAGTTTACAAAGCAATTATATTATAAATAAGTTACGTGCAAAGTAAATGTAAAAATAAAATAAAAATAAGTCCATGAATGCTGGATCATGTTCTTAAAACTTTGACACAGCTCGTTACTTGGATTAAGGGAGGACAAATAATAGCCAGAGAAACCGTTACTGAAGGTTTTGATTATATAATATGTAGAAATAAAAACACTGGAAAAGTCGTAATATCTTTCAGATTTACCTCGAAAAGTAATATCGATCAAAATAATTTTAAAGTTTAAGAACGAATTAAAAATTTTGTTTGCTTGTGGATGACTTATTCAATTAGGTACCTAGTTATCAGTCACTACCTAGTTATCATCAGTCACTGATAATAATCCAATCCTTGAATATTATCTCATCGATAAGGCTTTTGACTTTTGGCGTTATTAGTATTTTTCAGTATAAAGTTCTGACATCAATATTGTAGGCTCTTGCTGTAATTATAATTCATATAATATGTTATTCCAGATTTTTTTCTATTTATACCTATTCTGTACCTATGTAATATTCCTAAATATACAATTTTATGTTCATCTAGAATCTAGATATTTTATGTTTATTTTTTTATGTGTAGGTACACTAATTTGCATAATAAAAATTGACAATAGTCTTCTGCCTTCAATAAGATACCGAAACTTAAAGAATAGATATTGTTTGTGCATCTAATGCCTACATTATGGTTACCTATCTTAAATCCGAAAATTTTAATACCGAAATTGTTTTCACCGAAAACGGTTCGCATTTTTTTACTTTCCATATTATCATTTTAGCGAAATTATTTTTAACTGATATTCATTTCCCAGAAATTCGTTTCTCTTTTTACTTTGTTTACCTTAGTATTGATAGAACACAACAACGAAAAACCACAGAGTTTAAAACCAGATAAGTTGAATTCCATATAAATGTTATCCTGAATAATCAGCATACCACAGAATCATGCAATTCGACAAGTAAACATGCAAGCAATCATGCAAGCAAGCATGCAACAAGCAAGCGTGCAAGCAAGCAAGCAAGCATGCAAGTAAGCAAGCATGCATGCTAGCAAGCACAAGCAGGCATGCATACATGTCAACCTAACCCAAAGGGTATGTCGGAAGCGAGATGGGCTCGCTTTGCTCGCCCATCTTGCTTCCGCCATACCCTTCGAACCTATAACCAACAGTAGTCGGGGTGCCCTGAACTCCCATGCCCACTTGGATTACACCCGCCCTGTCATGTTTGATTTACAAAACTAGATCCAAAATAAATTATGGGAAAAGTAAATTCTGTTAAATAAACCTCCAGGATAATTAAAATATATGAAGTGAAACAGTTGGTAAAACCAAAAATAACTTTTCGATAATATGGTTGTAGTTTTTCTGGAAAATGATACTCCTGTTTAATATATTTATGGTAAAATGAAGTTATGTCAAAAGAAACATATTGGAACTAAATATTCTATGAACCGTTTTTGGTCAATTAAGTTTCGGTTAAAAAAAATTCGGAAGTACGAAATGTTACCCTACATTATGTATTCCACAAAGTTTTGCTGCCATTTGAATTAAAGGGCTAAGGTCACTTAAAACAACCATTCAATTTTAAGGTCAACATATCCTGACCAATGAAGTAGGATAAAACAGACGGACAACTATTTAATCCAGAATACTATAACATAATTTATCATCCATCATTCAAACGAACACTTCACACACACCGACACCACCCGACACGATAACGATAGACACGCACACATTGAAACACACACGCGACACGCAGGTAAGCTGTGTGCGAGCGAGATATGCGCAAGTAGTGTAGTATTAAATTAATTTAAATTGAATAAGCAGTCAGTGTTTACACACAGTCCGGGTCGGGCGCGTTTGTTGCGTGTCACACTGATCGAGGAATCGCCGGTCGCTAGAGTAATATTGTAAGTGATTACTTTAGTTTTCCGGTTTTACGAGTATTTAAAGCATTAGGCAGCAATAAGATAAGTGTTTTTGTAGCAAATAAATGTTTTTAACATCATATTTGTCATCACCTATCTGATTATTGAACTGTAATTAAAATTCACAACTCGAACCGAAGGTTATGTTAGCTAGTTAGGTTATATCTAATTATGTAGGTAACCAAACCTACATAATTATATGAACCTGTATAGTGTTAACAAATAAATTCAGTTAATGCAACTTCGTAAGAACCGTTATACTTGGCTAGAAGGAAGCTTTTGGGAAAATCTTCACGAAATTTTTTTGATTGAAATGGGATGGGAGTATGGGAGATTGGTCAGTGTTTGTGTTCTATTAAACTTGTGCGAATTTAGGACTATCTGTCGTCAATTTATGTGGGTACTGAAATGGACAGATTTTAAGATTAGAGCATCACTTTCTTTATCTTAAGTTTCTTAGATTAACAAAAGGTTTTTTATTATCTTCCTTCTTGCATGATAAACAAAATACATTTAAGTTTTACAATTATATATCAAATATCTATGTAATCTAGTGGTACTAAATTAACTTAAAGTGGTGTTCAACTAACCCTGCCTTGACGGTATGTTCATAATAATATGATGACGCTCACAGTAAGGGTTCAAAAGAATTCACAGGTTACGTTATGTGTAAAGTTCCCATGCTTCCATGACCTGCATAATCTTCTAAAGACTGTCTATTTAAAATTCGTGGGGTCATATTGTAGACCCAGACTTTATTGTACACTACAAAAACAGACATAGAAAAGACAGTAAAAAAAGTTAATGTTAATTTAAACTTTTTTTTTCCAGGTTGAAACCCGCAACAAAAATGGTGAAGGCCAGAAAATACGTAGTGAAACGGCATTTTCAAGGAGAACCAAAGAGGGATGACTTTGAAATCGTCACGGAGGAGCTGCCCCCTTTAAAGGATGGAGAGATTCTCGTCAAAACGGAATGGATCAGTGTGGACCCTTACTTGCGCGCCTACAACAGCAGGCAGAAACCACCTTACGACCAATTTAGCTATCAAGTTGCAGTAGTCCAAGAATCGAAGAGTCCTGAGTATCCAGTTGGGGCAAGAGTAGTGTCCCACAAGGGATGGCGCGACTACACAATCCTGAATACAGCACCTTCAAAAGATCCCAGCCAGAAGATCTACATCCTTCCAGACTTGCAAGGTCTCTCGCCATCTGTTGGAGTTGGTGCCGTCGGTATGCCAGGAGTCACTGCATACTTCGGTTTCTTAGAAATCTGTCAGCCTAAAGCTGGTGAAACTGTTGTGGTGACAGGAGCTGCGGGCGCAGTTGGTTCTTTAGTAGGACAGATTGCCAAGATCAAAGGATGCAAGGTCATCGGCTTCGCTGGTTCTGACGCTAAGGTACAATGGCTGCAGAAAGAACTGGGTTTCGATAAGGCGTACAACTACAAAACCGTTAACGTTGCCACAGCTTTGAAAGAAGCTGCTCCCAATGGAGTCGATTGTTTCTTTGATAATGTCGGTGGTGAGGCCAGCTCCGTCATCCTCAGTAATATGAACGATTATGGAAGAGTATCTGTATGTGGCGCTATTTGCTCGTACAATGATGACGCCTCTAAGATGCCAAAAGCAACTCTTGTGCAACCTGCACTGGTATTCAAACAACTGAAAATGGAAGGATTTTTGGTATGGCGATGGGGAGATAGATGGAACGAAGCCTTGGTTCAGCTTATTACGTGGATCAAAGGTGGTCAAATCAAAGCCAAAGAGACGGTGACAGAAGGATTTGATAACTTATATGACGCATTCATCGGTATGCTTGCTGGAGAAAATACTGGAAAAGCAGTTGTCAAAGTATAATAATGTATCGAATTCAAATATTTGTTGCAATTATTTTTAAATTCTGTTATTTGCCGATTAAAATTATTTAAAATTGGTCTTCTTTTTACAATTTCATAACTTTAAAATAGGTATTTATTATTTTGTTGATATTTAATAATAAATTTGAAAACGTTCTTTATTTAAAATTTTAACAATAATTAGAGATTTAATTTTAACCCAGTTTTTTAATGCTTGTCTTGTCTTTTTGTGAGAGTAGTTTTATTTTGTAAGCTAAAACTATAAATACTGTCCTCCGTAACCGAGTGGTTTTTTAACCTTCGCCTAACAAAATAAAAGTTCCGGGTTCACATCCCGGTGAGCACAATGGAACAGATCACTTCTTTAAATTTTCCCCGTTTTGTAATGACATTGTTGGCTTTTTGTTATATTTATTTGATTTTGTTCTTTCTTGTGGGTTATGTCCCAAAAACAAGTTTTACTGATTCTGAAATCGCCTGATTGCCCGAAAAGAAAGATGATGCGTTTATTTTAATAGCGTATTTTATCGATAATTGTAACGTAAAAAATTCAAAGTTACATGTATTGATAGAGCTAATATAGATTAATAAAATTATACCACAGAATATATAATAGTACGTTGGGCGCCATTGTCACGCCCGCGGCTCGCCTTGCTCCTGGCACCTCCTGGGCGAGCCTGCGGCGTAAACTCCCGAAGAAGTAGTAAACTCGACGATGATTATTAAATGAAACTAAATTTCCACTAGCACAGAGAGTACACAGTTTTATTCACAAATT
This sequence comes from Teleiodes luculella, assembly GCA_948473455.1. Lineage (NCBI taxonomy): Eukaryota > Metazoa > Arthropoda > Insecta > Lepidoptera > Gelechiidae > Teleiodes > Teleiodes luculella. Next base: position 12,278,602 of record OX419598.1, on the reverse strand, counting down.
ATAGTTTATAGAATTACAGAGTTTATTGGATTTAAAGATTTAATTAAAAGGCCTTGTTTTCAGGTTGAGGCAGAAGGAAGAAGTGGAAATAAAAATGGATGATTTGACGGATGATTTTTGAGTGAATTCCAAGATAAAATATTCAAATTTAGAGAAAGAAATGGTAAATGAGATGAGAAATGAAGTAGAAAAGAGGCAACGAGGTAGCATGCAATGCACCTCGTTACAGTACTAGGTAATTAATGCTCTATAAGATAAGGATAAGATAGGTTCAAAGAAATCGCTGGTCAACCAGTATTCCGTGATGTCTCACTGTGTGCTCACGAGCCTTTAATACGAAAGTCTGGACCGAAAAAAATAACTATTTAGTAATTTAAACGCTTAAGGTACGCTTTTTATGTGCGTTCCCTTCGAGAGGCCACAGTGAATTTCGTTGGTTCCGAATTAACAAAGATTTAGCAAGCGGTTTAAAATAATTATGTAATTGTATACATATTTTTTTTGTAGAAGTTATAAGTCAAGCGCTACATATCGTCAAATGTGGTCTTATTGGATTTACTTCATTAGTATTAATTAAAAAGAGTTCTTATTTATGTATGTGTTAACGGAAATGTATGAAATCCGTCATTGTATACAATTCCTAGGAAATGTATACAATGCCTAAAGTCGCCCGGAAATGTATGAAATAAATTATATTAGACACATTTCCTAGGAAATGTATACATTTCCTAAATGGCAATCGGAAATGTAATACATTCAAGATGTCGATGGGTAAGCGAAGAAAGCGGAGCGAGGGGAGGCTATTACAACAGAAGTATATAATAGACTACTCGTACAGAAGTGATATTTACCTTCAAACTCCGCCGGATGGTGCTGCGTGGTATTCGATGAAGCATAAAGACTATTTTTCTTTGATTTTCATTTACGTTCTTTTGAGTATCCCACCTGTGGTATTGCGTCAACCGATCAGGTGAACGCTTGCGCAAACATTCAGTGCTTATATACCAGCCATAAATAAAAATTAATAGTTAAATTTTAGCAAGCCTTGATAAATATTTTGTATTTATATTATTTTATATGTTACCTGGGTGGCTTTATTTACATAACTTTTAAAATTTAAAACGGGATATTTACCGTGATACATCCCGTTTTAAATCTAAATAGTTATGAAAACAACCGTGAAAGTTTTAAAAAGTTTATTTACATGGTTTAAAAAGGCTTTTGCTTTTACATTATGGCGTATTATTTACTTAAATACTTTACTTACTTATAAAATTAAAGTTTGATCCTAACAAGCTTTATTTCAGAAATCAGAAATATTTATTTGTAGGACATCACAACACAGAAAATGACAATAAGAAAATACAATTACCTAACACATAATAAACTACACAACATGAAACAAGAACGATACGGAAACAGACACGGAAACATCCCCCTGTGTTGCGACACCCACACAAAAAGGGCCCCACTATTTATAGTTTTTGTGATAGATACGCTGTAAAAAATAATAAATAGCTGATTTTAAAAGTTTAATTAACAAAAATCCTTACAAAGATATTATATTTTACCGTATGATTGTTGCATTGCTTTAATGAGAGCCTTGGGAAAAAATTGTAACTGTCAGTTTAACAATGATTCTCAGTTTAACAGGGAATTTTGTTCATTTTATTCACAGAAAGCATTAGTTTTATACATTTCCTAGTACAAGTTCGGAATTTTATACAATTCCTAGGAAATTCATACATTTCCTAGGAAATGTGTGAACTAAATAATCTTTGAAACATTATTTCATACATTTCCTAACGAGCTCCGGAATTGTATACATTTCCTAGGAATTGTATATAATTCCTGGATTTCATACATTTCCTGTAACATATGTACCCTTTTAAATTACCTTCTAAATATTACCATTCACCTTAATCGGATAATTGGCCAGATGCAGTATTCACATAGTTCGCGTGAGGGACCACATTTGATGATATGTAGCGCTTGACTTATAACTTCTACAAAGGATGATGACCATTTTTATATGAGCCCCGTCCCCCCCCTCCAACAGATCTTTTGTATGTGTCAATAGTTTCTTATGGATCTTTAGAAAGGCTCGTAACCAGTTTTAACTTCATGATCAATGGGATTTACAAATAAAAAAATAAAAAAATATATTATTTTTTCCAATAATTCGTCACTCACAAACATGTTATCAATTACTAAAAATATCAAAGTCTCTTATTACAATGTTAAGTTATAAATGCACTCTAAAAAATACTAAATGTTCACCAAAAAATGTCCATCTATGTAGGAGTACCATGTACCTACAGGTAAACAGATAATTATTGTTTATCATTAGCCTATAAATGTTCAGTGCCCAATTGAATGCTTACAATCTGTTATTTTGGGTACCAATATTAATAGCAAGATTTTTAGATTTTCTTCTCGGAATATGCCGCGTCTTTGAAAGATGTCGCCATAGTAAAAAAGTAATCACATAGCTAAGCCGCATATACTGAGATACGTTTCAAATCTGTTGGTTGATGTTATTAGTTTTTATTTTTTGGGGGGACGTTTTAACACATCATCCTTTTATTTTTTGTCTACAATAACATAATTATTTTAAACCTCCAGCTAAATCTTTGTTTATTCGGAACCAACGAAATCCACTGTGGCCTCTCGAAGGGAACGCACATCGCTTTTTGATTAGTAAATCTAAGCAAGTAATGTTAATAAGTAGATTATCTATCGTTTACTTCTTATCTCTAATAAATACCAGATGATGGAATAAATTTATTATACGAGTTCTTGCATCATAAGGAAAATGTTATTTTTTCACAGGTTGAAACCAACAAAATTAAAGAAACGTTCTCAAAATGGTGAAGGCCAGAAAATACGTAGTGAAAAGACACTTTCAAGGGGAACCAAAGAGGGATGATTTTAAAATCGTCACGGAAGAAATGCCTCCTTTGAAGGATGGAGAGATACTCGTCAGAGCGGAATGGATCAGTGTAGACCCATACTTGCGTGCATACAACAGCCAGCTCGAACCACCTTACGACCAATTCAGTTACCAAGTAGCAATAGTCGAAGATTCAAAGTGTCCCGACTATCCGATTGGAACTAGAGTAGTCTCTCACAAAGGCTGGCGAGATTATTCCATTCTCAACACAGCACCAGTAAAAGACCCCAGTCAAAAAATTTATATTCTTCCAGACATGGACGGTTTGTCTCCATCTCATGGGATAGGAGCAGTTGGTATGATAGGGGCGACGGCTTACTTTGGTTTCTTAGAAATATGTCAGCCCAAAGCTGGTGAAACTGTTGTGGTGACAGGAGCTGCGGGCGCAGTTGGTTCTTTAGTAGGACAGATTGCCAAGATCAAAGGATGCAAGGTCATTGGCTTCGCTGGTTCTGACGCTAAGGTACAATGGCTGCTAAAAGAACTGGGTTTTGATAAAGCGTTCAACTATAAAACCGTTGATATTGCCACAGCTTTGAAAGAAGCTGCTCCCAATGGCGTTGATTGTTTCTTTGATAATGTCGGTGGTGAATCTAGCTCTATCATTCTTAGTTACATGAACAAATATGGAAGAGTATCTGTATGTGGATCCATTAGTGCGTACAATTATGACGCCTCAGAGATGCTAAAAGTGACTGTCGTCCAACCATCACTGGTATTTAAACAATTAAAAATGGAAGGATTTTTGGCATGGAGGTGGGCAGAAAGGTGGGACGAAGCTTTTATAGAGTTCATAAACTGGATCAAAGATGAACGAATCAAGACCAAAGAGACGGTGACTGAGGGTTTTGATAATTTGTATAATGCATTTATTGGGATGCTTACTGGTGAGAATATTGGGAAGGCGATAGTTAAAGTATGATCTTGAAATGCTTCAATACATGATTTTTTTAGTTTTATTTTTAAAACCTTTTCTTTTCTCTTATTTAAATACCATAAGGGACTTTTGTGCCTGAGTATTTGAAAAAAATCTCTTCGTTGTTATTATTCGGTAGCGCCTATTCATGAGCAAGCAAAAAAAAACTTTGTGATGGTTAGACGGAAGTGTCCGCTACAGTATACATAATGGCCAGCGTCTGCGGCTAGACTTAATAAAGCGCCTTTATTCCGTAGTAGTAGAAAGTCGCATTGTCTAGCCGCATGTGCTGGCTACTGTAAATCGGACTTATAGAGATGATAATAACGCATTGTGATAATCGTGACTTGTTAGACTTAACAAAGGACTTAGTTTTGTCTTCATAAAAGTTGATGTCAGTACATTGAATCATCAAGCGACTAAAGTCAGTTGAAGTTGACTAATACTTGATCAAAGTATTTGGTAGTGACGTGACTGCATATTTGTTTAGATTAGCGACTCAGCCCCGTCCCGCCCCGTGGTCATCGAGAATACGACCTCAGCGTGGTCATCGAGAATATCCGAATAAACTTTGACTTTCCAATTAAGAATAATTTGATGAAGCCTTTTATTTTTGGCATTACAATGTCATATTTTAGAGCCCCTCTTCAATTTATTTATCCTAATTGCTATTTGGAAGTTTCCACGAAATTGTTATCGGTACGGGAAGAAATCATACAATTCGCTGAAAATGGAACCAATACTTGGTCGAATCAATTTTGAACTTTAAATGATTCTTAATTATTTCAGATGTAACTTTACCTCTTTACCTTTTATTTGAAAATAGATACTTTGCTTGGGACTTCAAATTAAAATTTGTTCATTATTACGACTGCGTATTACGTTTAGAAATAAGTAAATATGTTTATTTAAAGAAGCAATTTGGGGGATCGCAGTTGTTGTTACTAACGTCATTCCGAAGTTGTAGGGGTGAATTTCATAGTGCGAATATCCAACTGCATGTGCTGGCTTCAGTACTATCGTGGTCTCTCGCATCTGACTAAATAGTTTTTCCCGTGGGAATGAGGAATTTTCCCGTGGTAAAACTTAGCCTATGTTCTTCCGCAAGATCTATTTTATCTTTCTGCCAACTCCGCCCGCTTTAACAATTTTTCCCGAGGGAATGAGAAATTTTCCCGCGGTAAATCGTAGCCTATATTTTTTTCCCAAGGTCTATTCTATCTTTGTGCCAGGTTTTATAAAAATCAGTTCTCTAGTTTCGGAGTCAATTATTAGGAATATTTTAGGTATTTTTTTACACCTTGAGTTACATTATTTGATTTATTAGTAAAGACAATAATTTATTCTGTGGTAAAGAACTCGAATTTTTTTGGTAACAAAATATAGCCTATATTATTCAGGGATAATGTAGCTTCTCAATATTGAAAGAATTTTTGAAATCAGTAGTTTCGGACCCTATTCGTTGTAAACAAACAATCAAAGCTTTCATCTTGTGGGTTTGTGAGGTAGGTTAACCTCGCAAACTCGCAACCCAGTCGATATAGACATGTAGACAATAGTAAACTACGCTCATGACTTGGCTCTGCCAAATCTTCGATTGTTATATGAATATTCTCCATTTGACCTTTTGACATCGTAAATTTCCCGTTTACGTCCATAATAAAAATATTATTGGATTTGCAAGGGTCCGCGAGAGCAGCATAAAATCTGTTTTCACACATGTATTTTTTATTTACTGAAATATTTTATAGATGCTTGCTAGTTCATTCCATGTATTATGTGTTTTTAGATCGTTTAAACTTTTTTTTTGTTTAGACATGTACATTCGTTTGGGATAAGGGTCAGTCTTGATTTAAGCAGAGGTTTAAGGTTTAAAGGTTAAAAAAAAGGTTATAGAGGTTTTTACATACCGAGATGAGGACATGATGAATAAAGATATTTAGCCTTTGAACATAGAACATAGACTTTGATTTTGTGTTTTTAATTCGTAACAGCTTCCATTCCCTTTTATGCCTGTCCAGTCCTGAAACCCTCTTCCTTTCAAATATCTTCTCTTAAGGCCTAATTCGATATAGTTATAGGCACGTAAAGCCTAAGTTTTATATTTTCCTAAACTTTGAAACTGTTATCCTTACTAATATTATAAATGTGAAAGCATGGATGTTTGTTACCTTTTCACGAGAATAATGTTAGCAAAGACTGGCTTGAAATATCCCCGCTGACCCCTTCGGCCCTGCTCACCCCGTGTTCCACACGGTAGTTATTGATTTATTTAGTTTTTAGGTCGCTGGTTTTATATCTAGTGGAACATAAATGAAATTAGGTGTGAATAGTTCAACACGTTTATTGGTAAGACATTTTAGATAGATACAGACAGTACAAAGCCCACAGCGGAAATTAGAGCCGCCAACATAAGAAAAATAAACTATGTGTTCGGATACTTGTATCGAACATGCTCGGGCCTAGGCCAAAATACAAGCAATAAGTAGATCAAGCAACTTACAAACTTTTCAAAGCACTTAATAAACTAGCCATACACACATGTTTTTATTTTTACTTAAGCAATCTGATCCTAAGAAGAACAAAGTTGACAGTATAAAAAATCTTAACATATAGAATCACCCTTTAGTTTAGGTAATAAAATTTATCTTATACAAAGAAAAAATATTTTGAAAAGAAAACCTTACTTATGTAATACTATCGGATTAGTAATTCTACTAATATGAGAGTCTGCCCACAGCCAATGTTATATATTAGCAAAACAAATTAGTATTATCTCTACAATAAAAAATAAAAAATACAACAGTTTAATTGCAATCAATAGGTAATGGACAAACTTTCATAACACTAGTTCTTAAAATAAAACCATTAGGAGTTTTTACATCTATGGCCCGTACTAAATTATCGCTACCTGGAATGACCCTTACTATCCTACCTACTGGCCAGTTAAGAGGAGTTATATTATCAGATTTAAGCAGTACCATGGTGCCTTCTTTTAAATTAGGTTGTACACTTTGCCATTTTGGTCTACTTTGTAACATTGATAAATATTGTTTATGCCATTGGGCCCAGAAGGTTTGCTGTAATTTAGTACACTGTTTCCAAAAACTAAGCCTACTTATATTTTTATCAGCTAAATTTAATTCTGGATACGAAGTTAATGGAGCCCCAGTGAGGAAATGCCCAGGAGTAAGGTAAGTCATATCATCTGAGTCTCTAGATAAGGGAGTCAGTGGTCTAGAGTTCACTATACTTTCAATCTGTACCAACACTGTGTACATTTCCTCATAGGTGAGCACAAGGTTACCTATGATACGCTTCATATGATATTTAATACTTTTAACTCCTGCTTCCCACAAACCCCCAAATACAGGTGAGTATGAAGGTATAAACTGAAACGAAATTCTTTCAGAGTTAGCAAAATCAGTTACTTTACTTTGATGGTTTGTGGAATTCAGAGAGTCATACAATTCTTTAAGTACATTATTAGCACCCTTATAGTAACTAGCGTTATCACAATATATTTTAGTCGGTTTATTTCTACGACTTATAAAACGTTTTAGACAACCTAAGAAGGCGTCTGTAGTCATATCAGAGGCTAGCTCGATATGAATTGCCTTAGTGACAAAACAAATGAACATCACAACATAAGCCTTTGTTATGACTGGTTTCCTAATTCTGGTTTGTTTTACATTAAAAGGACCGGCATAATCGGTACCTACGATTTGAAACGGACGTGTGATATTGACTCGATCAAGCGGCAGAGAACCCATAAGTTGATTCGCGGTTTTAGCTTTTAATCTGAAACACAAGACACATTTGTGCAACACGGATTTAATTTCTCTGTTAGCATTGATCAACCAATATCTTTCATTTAAGCTACTCAAAGTTAACTTTTGTCCTGCATGTTTGAGTCGAATATGTTCCTTGGCAATTAATAATTTTGTTAATGTTGAACCCTTGGGTAATATTATAGGGTGTTTTTGTTCAAATGTGAGGTTCGCATTTTGTAAACGACCACCCACTCTTAAAAGGCCAATTCCATCAATAAAAGGATTTAAATTACTCAGATTTGACTTTAACTTAATATCAGACTCTAAAGATTTAAACTCAGTTTCAAAATGATATTTCTGGTCAAGTCTAATTAAATCATGCAGTGCAGAAGCTAACTCATTTGGGCATAATTTCCCTTTTTTCTTGTTTACATTTTTGCTTTTACAATTATATAAAAATCGCTTTATATAAGACATAACCCTTGTCATTTTTTCTATATCTGAATATTTTTCAATGAAGTTCTGAAACTGTTTATTTACATTATGTGACAAAAGACATGTGGATGAAGGCCTTTTCAGTTCAGGAATTTCAATATCATTTAATTGACCTTGGAAAGAACAATGAACATATTCAATATTATGCAAGGATGGGGGGCCATGAAACCACAAGGAATTCCCCTTAAGCTGGTTAGGTTCTACTCCGCGCGACAAACAGTCAGCAGGGTTTTCACATGTGCTTACATAGTTCCATTGAAAATTTTCACATAATTGTCTAATCTTTTCAACTCTGTTTGCAATATAAACAGTAAGTTTTACAGGTTGTGTATTTAGCCAAGACAATACAATTTTAGAGTCAGAGTACAAAAATGTATTGATATTATTATATTTAAGTGATAAGGTATTGTAAACTTTCCTGGCTAGCTTAGATAATAACACAGCACTATTCAATTCGAGTCTGGGAGTGGTTAATGTCTTGTCTTTGGGGTTAATGCGTGATTTAGAACACAGAAGGTTAACATGTACTTTATTGTCAGGACTGACTACTCTCAAATATAAGCAACAGCCATGAGCTATATTTGAGGCATCAGCATACCCAACCAGTTCGAATTTCATAGGCGATTGCACATTAATATTTCTAGGCACAGAAATATTAGACATGTCTATCAAATTATTTGTAAAGTCAACCATTTTCTTGTTAAGACTATCTGGTAAAACATCATCCCACTTTAAATTCTCAAACCACACTTGTTGCATCAAATGTTTTGCTTTAACTAAGACAGGTCCTACAAGTCCTAATGGGTCAAAGAACTTACTAATAAAGCTTAACATTTCCCTTTTAGTAAAGCTATTTTGTGATTGAGTTACTGGACATTTCATATTTAAGGTGTCAGTTTTAACATCATAAGAAAGACCTAATGTTTTTACGTAAGTATTATTTAACTTATCAAAATTTTTACTGCTTAACGTAAGTGCAGATTCAGGAATGTCACTTAGAATCTCACTGTGGTTCGAACACCATTTATGGAGGGAAAAACTAGCCTTGTCCATGAGCTCTACTAACTGCCGTTTTGTTTCTGCAAGCTCTTGCAAATTATTACTGCCGCACTGGACGTCATCGACGTAACTTGTGTTTTTTAAAACAAAGGAGGCTAATGGATACTCATCCTTAAACCTTTCAGCAAGTTCAACTAAGCAGCGAGTTGCTAAAAATGCAGAACTCTTTAAGCCGTACGTAACCGTCTGTAGTTGGAGACATTGAATAGGCCGATCAGGCAAATCTCGCCACAATATGTTTTGTAAGCAGCAATACTTGTTATCAACCAAAATACCGCGATACATAGCCTTGATATCGCAAAGCAATACATATTTAAAAGTTCGAAATAGTGTCAAAATGTCAAATAAATCATTTTGCACAGTCGGACCGTTTAGCATAATGTCGTTTAAACAAACATTATTATTAGTTTTCATACTCGCGTCAAAAACAGCGCGAACCGGCGTAGTTTTGCTATTTGGGTTTAAAACCGGGTGATGCGGAATAAAATACACATTTCCCGCCTTGAGATCATATTTAGAAATATCAAAAACTTTGGCATGAGCCTGATCAACATAATCAAGCATAAATTTCGTATACTTTTGACGCAAATTATCGTCTTTAGAAAAACGTTTTTCCAAATTATAAAACCTTTGCAAAACGCGATCAAATGAGTCACCTAACTGAACATCATTTAACTCCATTTTTAGTGGTAAAGCTACAGAAAACTTTTTATTTATTAATTGCACAGAATTTTTAAAACATTCCTCTGCTAACTGATGTTCAGTGGTGCCCTCTCTGAACACAATTGGAACCTTCTCACATTCCCAAAACTGTGACATTGTTGAATTAATATTTTCGAACAAGATATCCACATTATTATTATTTTCCTGTGAAATACCTAACTGAGTATTTTGTTTACAAAAATTATTAGAAAGATTTTCTTGGCACAAAATGTTTGCTTGACTCTGCTGAACATTATTATTGAAAAGGTTACCTCTGATAGTAGTACATAGGTTGGAGGCTGTAATCTCACCAGCAGATACTGGCAGACACCCCGCGACTACATAGCCAAAGGTAGTGCTGACCAGGTACGGGCCAGTCGGTGATAGAGGCAGACTATTTCTCTGTACCACCTGAAAAAACACATCACAACCTAAAAGCAGGGAGATTTTACCTGTTTGGTTGAAGTTTTTGTCAGCTAATTGGACATAAGAGGGGATATTCATTTGTGAAATATCAAATGATTGTTGAGGCAAATCACATGTTATGTTTTTAGTTACACAGCAGGACACATTCAGCTTGAAATTGTTAATAGCAGAAAATACATCAATATCAGCCTTTTGTTTTACACTATTAGTGCCTTCAATTATTCCTGAAATAATCTTATTAGTATGAGAAATATCACAGGTAATTTTTTCCACCAAGTCCTGTGTAATGAATGAAACTTGGCTTCCCGAGTCTAATAAAGCTCGTGCATAAATAAATTTTCCATTTTTATCAATTAGCCGCACCATAGCAGTAGGCAAAAGCACATCCCTCTCCTGCGAAGTGTTGGTCATTACCACAGCACTATTAGTGTTAGTTTCAGCAGAGCTTTCAGTAGCTGCATGAGTACCACTTTGATTAAGGTTCAGCTCAGCTGTGTGAATAAGTGTATTATGCTTATTATTACATATGTTGCATTTAATGCGCAGCATACATTTGCCACGATGCTCATTTAAACATAAAACACACAACTTTTTATTTTTTACAAACTGAAAACGTTCTTTTTCTGTGAGCAATTTAAATTGGGCGCACTCATACAGTTTATGTGATTTAAGGCAGTACTTACATAGTGGTGGTTTTGCAGCTGTTGTGAGACAGGCCTTGCCTGACTTCACAGGCTTCCCCGGTGTGGTTGGAGCAGGTGAAGTAGCAGTATTCTCCATTGCGACTGCCCGTTTCTCTATAAATTCCAGAAGTTCAAATAGACTGGGCAATTCCTTTTCATTTCTTTCTAAATGAAAACCTCGATTGGTATAGGCATCAAGTTTGCGAGTTAAAATATTAACTAACAATGCGTCCCACTGCTCGACAGGCATATTTAGATTTTTAAGTGCAGCTGTATGTTGGTTTACACTGGAGATAATGCTTCTCAAGTTTTGAGATGTGCATTTACTAACCGATGGCAAATCAATGATACTATTAATGTGATGGTTTACTATCATAGGAATATTATTATATCTTTTTTCCAATAATGCAAGAGCAGACAGATAATTGCTGTCATTTAGTGTAAGATTCTTTATGATGTCAAGAGCTTCGCCATGTAAATAGGTACGTAAGTAGTATAATTTTTGGCAAGGAGTTATGTTTGAGTCCGAATGAAATACAGCCTTGAATATGTTTATAAAAGGTATGTAATCTTCGACTTGTTTCCCGTCAAAGGGTTTTATGTCGATAGCTGGAAGCTTTTTGAAATTATCTTTGGGACCATTGGACGATTGGTTATTTTGCTCCTGCCTCCTTTTAGCAATATTACAATCAAGAATAGCTAAACTTGTAGTATACTTACGTTCGTATTCCTCGTAATTTTCCGTGTCATCATTGTTTAAAAATAAGATGTCCTTATTTAAGGAGTCATATTCCCTGAAGCATTGTATTAAACGGTCTCGCTTAGCCTGTAAGGTTTCGAAACTTGCTTTTTCTCTTTCCTCAGAGAGGCAGTACGTTTCCATCCTCGTTAAAGTCGCCTTAACATAGCCGCGATCGCTGGTAAGACGAGATATCCTTTCGGCTGACATTTTTACGAGATTGCTGCAGAAACAAAAACGAACAAAGGACAATAAAATGACAAATTGAGAAATAAAATGAACCTGTTTGTACCTATTTGATGCAACAAATGTCTCTTACCAGTTTACAGTAATGTTATTAGAACCTTTACTTAATGTTATTATATAATTCCGTAAAATTTTTGTGAATAAACACTTATAACGAGCACTTTCCATACACACACAACAAAATGGCGTTCAATTCGACAAGAAAACGAAGCAAGCAAGCGTCGCGTCGTTTCGTTTGTCCACCGGTGAACGAACGTTCGGTAGATTCCGTCCGTCGTCGGTCAATTCCGTCACCTTGCGCAGCCGCTCCGTATCGCTGATTGGCCACCTCAAGTCGTCTGTCATTAGCCACGTGACCTTTCTGTGCTCGGATACACGCAGAAAGGTGTTTTTGGTGTCCGTTCCGCTAGTTTGTCTATGCCTTGCCCACACTCAACTCAATGCTACCAACTGCAATCAGCTGGCGATGGCGGAAATGACGAATGATGATGATGAAACAAAATGCACGAAGACCCAAATTATGACTTGCAGGTTATGTAGCTAAAATTGTACACAAAAATGCCAGAAGCGCAGCAACTCATAAATGACGGAAATAGCTCGCTGATTGAAATAAAAATTTCTTCATTCGATGTAAAATCTTCTGGAAGGCCTCCCAACCGCGAACAGTTTAGTGCAAGGAAAACAAAATTATTTGTCTTCTCCAAAGTACTGCAGTCGGATATAACACGAACCTGTAGTAATATTCCTCTGAAGTTCCACACACAGATGATTATTCTATGATTGCACAGAATATAAGGCACGGCTTCGTCTTTAACTCGACGTGGGTTCATTGACGACGCTCCGCAGAAATCGAACGTAATGTTTTTTGGTAGCAGCTTTGGTAGCAGTAATAGAAAATTTAGTACTTTACCGCACCACGTAGCACTTATCTTGAAGAAAAGGTTTTATCACGTCACATAGCAGACATGATAGTCACGACGACGACCTCTTGAAAACAATGGCACCGCCGCCGCGTTGCACAACGGCTTTTATCCCAGATCTTCTATTTGCAAGTATTACCACCAACTTTATGTCCAGAAGGACAAACTTTATGATCAGAAGGACCAACTTTATGTTCCACACGGTAGTTATTGATTTATTTAGTTTTTAGGTCGCTGGTTTTATATCTAGTGGAACATAAATGAAATTAGGTGTGAATAGTTCAACACGTTTATTGGTAAGACATTTTAGATAGATACAGACAGTACAAAGCCCACAGCGGAAATTAGAGCCGCCAACATAAGAAAAATAAACTATGTGTTCGGATACTTGTATCGAACACCCCGTCAAAGATAAAGAATGACTTGCTGAGCCCGCTCATATAATTCACGAAAAACTTCTCCTTTTGTTACATTTATAAGAAAGAATTGAGGGCCTTTGCCTAAGGGATTTTTAACGGGTTTCAGACGCTGTAAGTGTATTATGAGTAATTTTAGTATCTTCGACTTGTTTGGTATGAAACATAAATAATCTTTAACTGTGTGTATTGGTAGAGGTGAATTTCGAAGTGCGAATGTCCAGCCGTATGTGCTGGCTTCTGTACGCAATTAGTTATTTTCGTAACAATGGATTGTGGAATTTGTGGATACAGCTGGTAAGAGCTAACACGTTAATAAAATATATGAATGAAATTAGGACTACATGTAGTTATTGTCTGAGTACTTTTAAACAGAGTTTCACATACATAGATAAAATGTTTCTTATAAATAAAAAAATCCAATTAAAAGTCCAGTGTACAAACAAAGCCACGACTCAATGTATGCAGAATTAGTATTCACACAATTCATAGAAGGTTACTAAACCTTATTGTGTGATAATATTACTCCGTATCCAAAATTCTACTTTTGTCTTGTGTTTGGACACCAAATTCAAAAGTAACCGTAATTCATTACACTAAAACCTCATTTTACACTAAAAGCTCGTTTTATACTAAAACCACTATCGAGATGTATCTGCTAGTGACACACAAAAAAGCTAACAGGAATCGTAGCATCCGTAGCTATTGTCTACGAGACCGCTTTTAACGGCTACGAAAGTGCTACGAAGTGGAAAGGCCACACTAGTATGTGTGTGAACACTAAACATTGGAGATTAAAACTGGTGTGTGGAAAAGCTTTATTCGGAAACCTTTTCATAAAATGTTTCACGGGTTAATAGGAAAATTTAAAGAGGGCAGTTGAAAAATATTTTATTTTTAGCTGGGATTTACAGTTTTTTGGTGTTTATAAATTTTACCTATCAGACTAGAGAGCGTCGGTGGTCAAGTGGCTAGGGCCGTTGACATTCATTCGGAAGTTTGCTGGTTCAAGCCTCGGCACTTACCAATCTGTTATCGATTTTAGAATTCATACCACGTTAATTGGACGCTGCTACGGTGATGGAAAACATCGTGAGGAAATCTGGACACACTTGCGAAGTAATTCAAAGGTGGTGTGCGAAGTTGACCAACCCGTACTGGGCCAGCGTGGTCGACTAAGGCCTATTCACACTGAATCAGGGTAGGCTCGCACCCCTCGGTGGGGACATTATATACCTATCAGACAATTTATTTACATTTAATTTACTAACACCATACATGGATGGTGGTTCTGCAATTTGGTAAAAGAAGAGGGAAGACGCAGGATGCGGGTAACGCAGGACCGATCGTTATGAAAAACTTTTGTCTAGCAGCCGTAGATACACTTTTAGCCATAAACAGATGGAAATATTATGATAGGTAATTATTCCAATCACAAAAAATGGCGAGTATAAGTTGATGTACCTGTAGGTACTTATCTAAGACTAACAAAAAACTTAGGGATCACAGTTCCGCATAGACCTTTCATAGACATTTAGCTGCCTACCTACAACAATAACAGCTATCTTGGTCAAATACAAAACGGGTATTCTCGTACGCGGGTTTTTTGCAAACCCAATTTCCTCCTTTTTATCTGCAAACGATGGCGATAAATTTCCCCGTAATACGGGAAACTAAACCAAAAAGTTATTGTAATAAAGCTTGGTGAAGTTAAGTAGGTGAAGCTATCGAGATTCCCGCCAACCGCCATTACTCTCAATAAACGTCCACACCTGCTCGACTATGGCTTTTCATGCTAACTTGCTGGCGGCGGCGGTACTAAAAGATATTACTGTTACATTGCTGCTTTTATTCCTATGTCACTACATACTAAAAACGCATTTTGACAACCTACTTCTTTAACAACTGAATATCAACTACAAGTCAATGGCGCTAGGCGCTATGTAAAACACCCCCGAACACCACCGGCAGAGTCCCGCGGCGCCTGCGGGGTGCGGGGCACTCATTTTGGCGCGGGGCGGTGAGTGTCCTTTCTGTACGGGTTAGCACTATTATTTTCTTCTATGCCTATGTATATAATACTTCTAATTATTCTTGTTTTACGCCCGACAACTCTAACAGTATTTTCCGTGGGAAATTGTGTTTTTCCGAAGTGAAAAGTAGCCCATGTCTTTTCCGAAGGTCTATTCTATTTATTGCCAAGGCAACAATAGATCAAACTTGTTTCATTATATCGGTTTCGTTGTTTTAACGTGAATGCTTAACAAATAGATAAAAAGAGTTACCATTTGTAATATTATAATAAGTCAAGACTAATGTAGAAAATATGTTCATATATTTTTTACGTATTGTATATTCAAAACATTATCTTTTCTGCTAAGTTCTAAAGCTTGGCCGTCTTCTAAAGAGAAGAACTCACCGAAAAATCTCCACACAGGTGTTGCATCTTTTTAATAATAGTTTCATAAGTAGTCAATCTGGAGTATGTCGTAACATTTTTATTTCACGAAAGTATTGCCTTATTATATTCTAAATTACCTAACGCATCATCTTGCAGTAAAAAATCAAGTCTTTTTTACTTTATTTTATTTATTAACTATAAATAATATACTTTTTTTTCCCTCCTAAAATATCATAGAAATCAAATTATACTTTTAACATACAATTCTGCCTTGCCCTTAACAAATACAGTCACCAGTAGTCAAACAAAGCAGTAATCATCAACAAAGGAACAAAAGACCATCCTAGATAGTGTCGCCAACCCTAATCGGTTAGAAAGAGCACGTGTTATAAATGACGTAGACGCGACAACTGTTACAAACTGGGGCATTATTTCTAGGATGCGTGACATCTCTCTTCTCTCTCTTGCTGGAACGATCAGAAGGCGATAGGTATATTTAAATTGGCCACACGTGACAGTCTTTTGTTTCATTCAGATAGGCGCTTGTTTTTAGAACTAGGTTTTTGGAAGTGTAAAATTTGGTATTTCATGCCTTCTCTTTTCTTTCCTTCCAACAAAAGGTACTTTACTACAAAATGCGAGTATAAGTGGTTACAAAATGTATTATTAATCAATAACAAACCACATACTTAACCACTTCCCTATAATGGCGAACTTTGGTAAGCTGCTGTAGTGAAAAAAATCATAATATTGTTCCTATTCAGATCCTACTGTATACTTATATATATTTTTTAATGTTTACTAAGTGTTGGCGTTTGTTGTAAAGCTTATAGACTTTATATAAATCCATAAATAAATAAACGCGAAAGTTTTAGAAGATGGATGGATGTATGGACGGATGGAGGTTTGTTACTCTTTCATGCAAAAACTACTAAATGGATTTGAATTGGAGTTGATTGTGTCATGGCTGAGACCTTGGAGGACCTCGGCACAATGCTCGATGACCTCAATAGAGTTTCCCAACAAGTGGGTCTGAAGATGAACATGGAGAAGACAAAAGTCATGTCGAACGCCCATGTAGTACCCACTCCAATAAGAGTTGGGGACTCCGCTCTTGAAGTTGTAGACCATTACGTCTACCTGGGACAAATAGTCCAGTTAGGTAGATCCAACTTCGAGAAAGAGGTCAATCGTCGAATCCAACTCGGCTGGGCAGCGTTCGGGAAGCTGCGCAATATCTTTTCGTCCCAAATACCGCAGTGTCTTAAGTCTAAAGTCTTTGACCAATGTGTGTTGCCAGTGATGACTTACGGATCTGAGACGTGGTCGCTTACGATGGGCCTCATAAGAAGGCTCAGAGTCACCCAAAGAGCGATGGAGAGGGCTATGCTTGGAGTTTCCTTGCGTGATCGAATCAGAAATGATGAGATTCGCAGGCGAACCGGAGTCACCGACATAGCCCGAAGAATCGCGAAACTTAAGTGGCAGTGGGCAGGGCCCATTGCACGTAGAACCGATGGCCGTTGGGGAAAAAAAGTTCTTGAATGGCGGCCACGCGCCGGAAGACGTAGCGTGGGCAGACCCCCCACAAGGTGGACCGACGATCTGGTAAGGGTCGCGGGAATCCGCTGGATGCGGGCAGCGCGGGACCGATCGTTGTGGAGATCTTTGGGGGAGGCCTTTGTCCAGCAGTGGACGTCAACTGGCTGAAATGATGATGATGATGATGATGGATTTGAATGAAACTTTACAACATTATAGCTTAAACATCACAGTAAGACATAGGCTACTTTTTACCGCGGAAAAGTCCCTCATTCCTACGGAATTTTTTTTTATCGCAGGTGGAGCCGCGGGGCGGAAATCTAGTATAAATACGAGTATACTTTAAGTACATGTCCTCAAAAATTTCCAAATTTTTATATGACCGCTAAACGTATTTAAAAACAAATGAAATAGCAGTTTAGTTTTTTAATTAAAAAAATATATTCGCGAAGTATGAACCATCTGGAGTTATCCACAGCAATCCAGAACTCTGACCCTATTCGATATGCATTGCTTGCTCGGTCGGCGTCCGGCAAGTTATAATTATTGGTCAGTCGGAAGCAACGGATATCGATCAAGTTTTTTTTATAGGAAAACTCGGAGAAAGTTCGAGCGCAGTTCCCTCTTTGTGATTTATATCTGGTTCTTAATTAATTTTATTATAGATCTGACCCAGTTCTTTTTGTTTTAGGGGTTCACCATTAAGATGAAAAAAAAAAGGATTTCGTTAATTTACTTCTGTCAGATATGTATTCATATTCAAACTATAATTATAAAGGGGAAAGATTTGTAAATTTGTGTGTGTGTGTTTGTAATGAAAGAACTCAAAAGCTACTGAACCAATTTGAAAAATTCTTTTACCATTTCAAAGCTACATTCACCCTCAGTGACATAGGCTATCTTTTACATCGGGAAAATGCCTCATTTCCTTGAAAAAAACTGTTAAACTACTGAACCGATTTCAAAAATTCTTCCAGCATTAGAATTCTACATTCACCTTCAGTGACATAGGCTATCTTTTACATCGGGAAAATGCCTCATTTCCTTGAAAAAAACTGTTACCGCGGGCGAAGCCGTGGCGGAAAGCTAGGTAGTTTATATATTTATACAAATATGTATGAACATAATATAGTAACATTTATCCGATCAGAGGTAAAACACATTTACCTCATAACTTACGTTATAACCTCCTGTCATTTTATAATCAAGAAAAGTTATGTAAATTGAACGTACAAAGACAGAACTGTTACGACTCTTATGTCACTATGTCGCGTTTGTCACCTTCTCAAGTTTAGTGAGTCTGCTGGTCTTTCGTATAATTATTAGTTTTGACAAGCAAACTAAATTTCTATCTGTATGGTTTTCGTTTTCACGTCGAAAAAAGGTTTTGTAAAATTTACGACGAACATACAACAACATTTAAAAATTTTAAAAGTACGTTTTTCAGGTCATTAGCAACTATTAACTACATCCGCAACAAAATGTACAAAAGTTTAACAAATAGAACAAGGGGAAACAAATAACTGAACCAATTTTACAGAAACGCGGCGGAACTACGGAAGCGGAACTATTACCAACAGAGATAAGTTGATAATGCGCTGAGATTACTGTTAGTTATTATAGTTTAAAATAGAAAGGCATTTATTGTGGAAATATGTTTTTAATTTGACTATAGAAAACAATACAATTCACTAATTACTACATCCATTACAACACATTATCTTTATAGATACTGAAGAAGAAGCATGAAGGAAGAAAAAAATTTACGCCCATTTGGGCGCGTAAAATTCATGAGAAGAACAGTACGGTAGATATGTCGTAGCCAACTGGTTAAAATAGCCGTTCAATCAAACAGCTAGCCCTTTGACTGAACATCGCCATTCAATCACACGTCTAGCTTCTTAATTGAATATTTGAAGCGCTCAAAACGTTCAACATTACAGCTGACTCGAAAGCCGCCTTTTAATTGAATTAGTTCAGCTTACCACCGCGACGGCGCGCGGCGCTAGGTGTGTTTTGTTTTCAATATGGCGTCAACTTACCTGTGTTTTTGATTGTTTCTAGATATTTTTCGGAAAGAAAGTAGTAAATATAGGTACGTTACTAGTGTTGAAGAGCCAGAAATTATGGAGGCACATACGAGTGATAAGAGTGAATTAAAATTTTAAAAGTTATACGAAGAGAAATCACAGGATTATGAAATGGATCACCAAGGTATTTGAAGTTATTAAAGAACGCTAGGGTGTCCATGACTAACACGGAATGCAGGACTTCTATGTCTTATTATTGGATATCAAAATACGATTTAATGACAACTGGCAGTAAAGAATATCTTATTTTAAAAAGAAAGAGTACTGATGATCCTGTGATACGCATTGTACCCCGAAAAGAGTATTTCACCATGCTAAATACTATTCATAAAGATTATGGACATGGAGGCAGAGACAAGATGGTCAGTTTTATATAGCAAAAAAAGCTGTTAAATTTTTTGTATCGCTCTGCCCAAAATGCAACAATAAAGAATATTACATTATTTTTTTTTTTTCATGTTTACTAATTTGTTCAAACTTTTGGTCACCTCTTAAACCGTCCTTAAACTTAATCCAAGAAAAATCTCCCAAGAAATTACAAAAAGTTTTCCTATTTTTCAAATCACATGCTAAACTAATGGTCACCCTAGTTAATTTGCCATTTAACCATTTGGCTAAGCGTCGTCAAGCTGTAGTGTTGAACGTTGCAGTCAACAAGTCGGCTAAGCGACGTACAGCCGTGTGATTGAATGGCGATGTTCAGTCAAAGGGCTAGCTGTTTGATTGAACGGCTATTTTAACCACTTGGCTACGACAGATACACGCCGAATTAAAGA
Organism: Teleiodes luculella; assembly: GCA_948473455.1. Lineage (NCBI taxonomy): Eukaryota > Metazoa > Arthropoda > Insecta > Lepidoptera > Gelechiidae > Teleiodes > Teleiodes luculella. The sequence continues at coordinate 12,258,465 of OX419598.1, read as the reverse complement.
TCATTTAGTTTTTTTTAAGATGAAATAAAATGATTTTACATAATTAAACATACATACATACATACTCTCCATTGAGGAAGTAAAAAGTAAGTACTAATATTATAAACGCGAAAGTTTGAGAAGATGAATGTAATGGATGTATGTTATTCATACACGCAAAAAATAATAAATGGATTTTAACGAAACTTTGCAGTAATATAGCTTATACATTACAATAACACATAGGCTACATTTTACCGCGGGAAAATACCCCATTCCCACGGGAAAAACCGTTAACGCGGGCGTGGCAGGTACACTATCACACATTCTATAACCGATTCACCTAATATTACATTATAAACATAGTTTATTTTATTATGACAAGTAATTTCATTTGATAACCCTCTTTAGTTTCACGATATCGATTTATTTTTATTTTTAGCCTTAATAGTAGTCTTAAGAACGCTTAGAATTTAATCAAAGTCCTAATAAAGGCCAAGTTTAGTTCTTAGACGTAGAATAATGGAATATAATTATGTAGATTTTTTTAAATTTTGTAAGATTTAGCCTGTTATGTATGCCTTGATAAACTTAGGTTTTTTACCGCGGGAAAGAGCTATTTTCCTTCAGTGAAATGTAGCTTTATGTCACTCTACCTACGGCTAACAAACAATATCCGTACAAAAATACTATGCCGAAGTTCTGTTGCGACGTGAAAGAAGGACAAACAAACATCCTTTCTGATTCTTATATTAGTATAAATGTATCAAACGCCTTTTTTTGCCTTAATTTCAGCTGTCTATATCCAAAATTTGTACTTATCACCGTTTACAAAGTAATCCTAATTGTCTTCAGTTCCAAAATCAATTTGAACTTTTTGTCAATCGCTCAATTTGAGATTTAACATAATTGAACGATTCCGAACCGGCAATTTGGTGAATACCCTTAATATAATTCCCGTACCCGGGTACAAATCCTCGAGGTATATCCGGGAATCTCTGATTTATCATCCGGGGCGCGTGTTACCTGGATAACCGGCTCCGGTTATGTGCCATCAATGGGATTACCGCCGAATTGTGTTTGAGGATGTAGCCAGTGTGTTTGCCGCTTTATTTTGTCTATTTTCGGGTATCGTTGTATAAATAGACGGTCTGATAAAAGACCAACTTTTTTTTTTTATTAAGAAAATTTAACCTAGTTTACATCACTACATAGTATAAAACAAAGTCGCTTTCTCTGTCCCTATATTCCTATGTCCCTATATCCTCCCTACGTATGCTTAAATCTTTAAAACTACCCAACGGATTTTGATGCGGTTTTTTTAATAGAAAGAGTGATTCAAGAGGAAGGTTTATATGTATAATACATGCATAATATAATTAAGGATAACCCACAATAACCTTTTTCCCGTGTGGAGCCGGGCCGGGTCGCTAGTTATTTATATTTCGCAAAACTACGTAGTAGTTTGTAAGCGAATTGCACTTATTCCTTATTGAACATGCAGTTTTTTATTTTTTAAGACTAGGTACACTTTTAATCTTCTTATGATCTACCAGCAATGCATACTTATATTACATAGTTTTGGTACTACATATTTTCTGGTTCTTTGCCCTTAATAATTTCTAACTCCTGTTTCTAATAATTTTCCTTGTTTCTTGGATCTAGTGCAATATTTAATTTTGTGACTGATTTGATCTTTATATTCCTCGCTATAATATGTCTCAAGTGCTATTAATAATTTTCTTTCTTGTCTACTGGTAAAATCTTACTTATTGAGAAAAGTTACTTGTAGGTTTTTTTTTCTATCTCCAAAGGTAATTCACAAAGTTGATATTATTCTGCACTCACTATGAATAGGCGAGGCTAAATGTGCTCGTAATAAACTGAATGGGTAGCAGGGTTCACTTGTGTAACTTACAACAACAGAGAACGAAAAATTTAACTTTAATTTTCTTTAATTTGAAGTTTGATTTCTCATACATTTATAGTACCTATGTACAGAAGCCAGCAGATCGGACACGCGCTACGAAATTCAAGATCAAAAAGTTCAGCCGCATGTGCCACCTACTGTACATACTCGTAATGTGTGATGGATGTATGTATAATAATAGGATTCGAACCCGGAACCTCCGTATTTTAGGCGAGCCTACCACTCGAATACCACAGAGGTCGTTAACCTTATCCTAACAATAACTTACGCAACAAACAATAATTATCCTAATCGGTGCAGCTGTTATATGTCTTCTTTAATCTACTTAGTCCGCTGTTAAATCTTCATTACTTTACTACATAGTATAAAACAAAGTCGCTTTCTCTGTCCCTATGTACCTATATCCCTATGTATGCTTAAATCTTTAAAACTACGCAACGGATTTTGATACGGTTTTTTAAAATAGATATTATAGTGATTCAAGAGAAAGGTTTATATGTACAATACATGCATAATATACTTAAGGATAACCCACAATAACCATTTTCCCGTGCGGAGCCGGGGCGGGTCGCTAGTTTTCTATAAATGAAGCGCGAATAGATTACAGAGAAAAGAAACTATTCGTCGTCCATTTACTAAACGCTTGGCAAAGTTTCACTTATCTTTTTTACTGCAGCTATGAGAAATATTTTATCACCAAGAACGGGCGATGGAAACTAAGGCAATATTTGAATTTTCTCGGTGGCTGTGAGTCTGTGAGCTGCTTTGAAACATGCCTTTGCAGAAAACTGCAGCTTGGGAATAAAGTGATATAGTACCTACTCGTGAATGTGTCACATGTACAGCGAAGGCATAATATTTGCTCCAAGTCTCCTTCTAGTCTTGAAATTGTTTAGTACTGTCGCATTGGTCATGCCGTCTCTTTTTGTTTACTGTCTGGCTGTAAGCGGAATCCTTTCCGCCCGCGTTAACAGTTTTTCCCGTGGGAATGAGGCATTTTCCCGCGGTAAAATGTAGCCTATGTTACTCAGGGTAAATGTAGCTTTCTAATGGTGAAAGAATTTTTGAAGTCGGCACAGTAGTGGTTTTTGAGTTTATTCATTATAAACATACACACAACACACACACACACACAAATACAAATCTTTCCTCTTTATACTCGTAACATTTTCATAATCCTTGCTTTTTAGTTTTTACCGTGGATAATGATATTTCATTCTTAAGGTAAAACTTCTTAACGCCGTCTAAAACGCTTATTGTAAAATGGAAGTAACTCAATTTAATCTTTAATCTTTTAGCGTATCTTTCACACCCTGAACTGATTACGAAATATTTTGCATTCGATAGATGGTATTACGGATATAACTTACTTTTTACCCGACCGCTGAAGGAGAGTTATGTTTTTCGAGAATACATAATATTTTGTATTACACTTCACATATCATAAAGGAGAAAATTTGTGAGTGTGTGAGTGTGTATGTGTGTATGTTTGTTACTTCTTCACGTCTAAACGGCTGGAGCGATTTTAATAAAATTTGGTATGGAGTTAGCTGAAACTTGGATTAACACCTTTTACCACGGGAAAATACCTCATTATCATGGGAAAAACTGTAAACGCGGGCGGAGCCACGGGGCGCAAAGCTAGTCTAACGGCTTGATAGAATATAAAAGAGCGAGGTATCGTTCGATTTGTTTTAATAGTTAGAATGGCTCTGGGTACATATGGGGTATTTTTTTTTTTTAAACTTATACCGTGGGGTAACGAAATAAATAGTTTAAGGGTTACAAAAAATATGGTACTTTTAGCGAGAAAAATAAAGAAAAATTTGGAATGAGATAATACAAAGATTTTCAAGCATTTGGGTAATACCCGACAATTTAAAAACAATAGTTTTTTGCAATAATAAATGGTTATTAAGGCTCCAGCACACTGGATGCGTATGCGTTAGCGTATGCGTAGACGTGCACGTACCATTGCGTTGTAATGTATGGAATTGTATAAGACCTATCAGACCGCGTGCGTAACGTAGACGTACGTCTACGTCTACGCCTTTAACGTGTGAAAATGAACCAACCAACCCATACGACAAGCAATCAACAAAAACATGATAACTTCAACATTATGGCCGAGGTCCGAAATAATCGAGTGCAGAGGAAAAGTTACATGAAGAAGAACTCATGTTGAGTGCTGTACGGTACAGAATGTTATCTTTTGATTTCAAAGAGAGACAAAAGCTAAGTATTTTCTTTGACAATTTTTATGAAGATTCGTTTTGTTCCAGTCTGTTTGAAATCTATTTAAAGCATGTCATGTAATATTTACAAAATATTTCCTTCGTCCATGACATAGTATTACATTTTTGTAAAATGAATTGTATAATACATAATTGGAAACTCTTTTTTAATTTGGAATCAATGTTTTTTATTGAGTTTATTTAATTTTTGTCTGAGTTTGTTTTGTCTGACTCTATTGCGTCTATTTAAGGGTTTGTTAGTTAATTATTTGTTTTGCCGTACAAAACATAAAAATTGTAATTTACTTTTTTTAGTCTGTTGTTTCTATTTTATTTAGCTAACGTCAAATGGAATTAATTAAAAACTCTTTCATATTTGAATTTATTTTATATTTGTTTCTATTTATGCCAGAAAAAAATATTTATTTCTAATATAAAATACTTCATGTCTAGGTATCTTATATACCTAGTAGCGCAATCATAGTTATTTGTCACGTATTTCAAGATAACTACTGCGATAATAAATTATTTGATATTGTCTTCTATCTCTTTCTATACTATAATATAACTGAAGAATCGGGGTGTCTGTACATTGATTTGTTTTTCAAAAACGAGTATAGCTGAACACAAAAATACAAGTTTTGAAAAAATTACCTTCTGTCTTTCTGTCTATTTGTACACGCTAATCTCTGGAACTGTTTATCATTTAATCATTTATTTATTGCATAACCATATGGTACAAAAGATGTAAGTGTTATAAATTAGAACACATATGGACCCGGTAGGGCACAGCAAAATCAATCATCCTTAAAACTAGACAAATAGCGGTACTTAAATAACAATTTATAAATGCTTTTTTTTTTTTTTTTTAATTGACCTATGCTTGTGTCGAAAAGGTACGACAAATCAAGCTTCATCGGACTGGATGTATAATAAATGTACTTATAAATGCTCTTACAATAAAACAAAGTGTTAAAAAAATATATTTATGTATAGTAATAATAATAACTTAGTAACTACACCTCGAAGAACTCCTGCAGCGTCTTAGACTGATTTACTTAAATGAAATTTTGCATGGTGGTACCTTATATCCCCGGTCAACATCTTAAATACTTTCAACCACGGGAAATAAAATAAAAATTACAACGCAGGCGTAGCCGTGAGCGGACAGTTAGTAATAAATAATCTTATCTCACCTACAAACTAATCGAATATTTGTTAGGTACATCTATTGGATTGCATGCTAATATTTGTATTGGCGAAACATGTGGACTGTATTATAAATTGTATCATCTTATCTACTATGATTGTGGCAAATAAATTTTCTGGATTGCAGTTGTCTTAAACAATTTCAAATCGCAATAGCCCCGCCTCTAATATTTATTTTATTTATTTATTTATCATTTATTGTACACAATATTATTTACAGGAATAATCATTTACAAAACAGACACAACAGGCACAGCTTATTTCTTACGAAATGTCTTACAGCTGGCCTTGAACTTACTTAATTATATTTTAATAGTTACTTAGTTATAATCCCTTCACAAGATTTATCATAATACACCGTGAAAACCGATGTTCATCCGCAATATATCGTGAAACGGATCAAACCAGCAGCGATTTGCCTCCTGAAAACCATGACAAGCTATTACCACTTACGCCACTGACGCTCTTTTGAAATTATCATGAATCTGCCAAAAGCAGTGTTAGCAGGCAGGTATTAGCATGTTCAGTTGAAATTCACGCGTCTGTTTACAAACAACGAGTGATTACTTGATTATTACCAGGGCCGAATCGTTTATTAGGGCCCCATGAATTCAGTAAATGAGGCCCACGTAAGAGTAACGTAGAGCGAAACTAGGGCTACAGCGTAGAATAAGGATAAGTCTTCTAGATAGATACCCTAGGATTCCAATAACAACAATACAACCAGTCTGAAAATCTGGGTTTAACTGTTTTCTTTTGCCGTCGAAACTGCTGGTCTATGGTGTGCGGAGGCCAAGGATCTAGTGTTGAAGATTGGGCGTCAACTGAAGGAGAAGGGTAATAAGGATCCCCGTTCCGGGTTTTTCTTAATAATAATAATAATAATAATAATAATTTATTTATTTATCAGACTACAAAAAATTGGTCCATTTTGTTAGTAAAGACTTAAAATTTATGTTAGTATGTATACAAAATTGACTTAAAATTACAGAATAAAATCAATTCAAAACAATTAATTATTATAATTGACATGTATGTCGCAGCACCTACGCATGTATGTACAATCAAGCCGGGCCGCGATCATGGCTAGGACGGTGTTGGGGCTGGCCCGCACCCGCCGCACCAGGGATGTGCACCGCTTCCTCATCGTTGTGTGGAAGCAGTCGGTGCAAGCCTCCGCGAACATACCAGAGGCACTGCAGTAGCGGGGCAGCCCCACCAACGCCCGGAACGCATTATTATACTGGACGCGGAGGGAATTGTACGTTTTTCGAGTAAAGTTCACCCACAGGCTACATGTGTAAAGTACGGTACAGTACGCTTTGAAGAGGGTAACTTTAGCATCTGTAGAACAACGCGCGAACCGGCGGGCGATCATATTTGCTCTCACGCACAATGCCCTCCGCTCCCTCTCTATGTCGGCATCGTCCTTGAGGTCGGAAGTCACTATATGGCCCAGATATTTAAATCGCTCCACCCTGATCAGTGGGACGCCATATAGCCTGATGGGCGGCACGCTTAACGAGCGCGACTTGCCGGCCTCAAAAACCATGTATTGGCTCTTGGCTGTGTTATATTTTAGCCCATGGCTCTCGGCGTATGACTCGCAAATTCGCAGCAATGTCCTCAAACCACATACCGACGCGCTCAGCAGGACCATGTCGTCTGCATAACTAAGGTTATTTAGACACACATCATCAATGTGGCAGCCGACACGCTGGCTGCTGAGCGTGACGATCAGTTCGTTAATGTATAGGTTGAAGAGCGTTGGTGAGGTCAACCCCCCCTGCCTCACCCCGCACTCCAACCGATACGACTCCGACATCGCCCCGGCCCATCTTACGACGTTGACCTGGTGCCCATACCAGTACTTGAACATATTGATCAATTCCAGCGGTAAACTAATATCTGCTAGCTTCTTCCACAGAACATCATAGGACACCAAGTCGAACGCCTTGGACAGGTCTAGGAAACATGCGTAAACCTGAGTATTACGACTTGTGTAGTACTTCACGGCATGCTTAAGACACAGTATAGCACTATCAGTAGATAAACCCGGTCTAAACCCAAACTGATTGTCATGAAGTTTCAAATGCCCGCATAACTGCGCCTCAAGCAGACCGTCAAACACTTTAGCCAGAATTGTCGCTAAGGAAATTGGCCTATAATTATTTGGATCGGCCAGATTCCCTGTTTTGTTTTTGACTATAGGCACCACGACAGTTTTCATAAGCTCAGGCGGCAGATAAGAATGACTCACGCACAATGAGTAGAACATTGCTAAGACTCTTGATATATGAGGCCCCGCATGTTGGAGATGCTCGACGCTGAGGCCATCGTGCCCCGGTGACTTACCTCTAGTAATGGATTTTATAACCCTAGCTACATCCTTAGCAGTAAACTTGGTCTTTAAGTCTAGAACCGGTGTCTCAGCCCCGCACATCCCCTCCCGCGTCGGCCCTAGAGGCGAAAGTACTCGAAAATGGTCCCTAAACAAGTCTGCAATGTCCTTAGCATCGCTTATGCCGTTAACACTCGCTGGTAAGCCCGATCGAGGGCCCGCCTTCTTAGTATTTTTCCAGAAACCCTTAAAATCACGATTACTATGTGCAGAAGCCAGTATGTCCATTTTTATTTGGTCCTGATGATTTTGACACCACTTAAGTCGAGATTTAAATACTTTTCGGCTTTCACACATATCATCGTAAACCTCACCAGATTTTGGTTTTCCGTAATTAACCCAGTCGTTAAACCTCGATCGAGCCACCAAGTGAGCCTCTCTCACATGTTTGTTCCACCCAACCACTCGCGAACGCCCACCATGAGAATTACGATCTACTCGCCCAGCCGCAGCCGCCTTGCTTAGGGCACATACAATGTCATTATACAACTTATCTAGAACACATTTATGACTGGGCTCATTACAATAATGATCCGCACAGTGTAGAAAATCACTAGGAAAATCAATATTTCGCAGTAAGCTGTTACATTTTTCATTGTATTGTATAATTTGGTGCTTAGATCTTTCGCCCCATATTATAGATTTATTTATGTTATTTAAAGTGCTGACTTCCGGTAGCTTAGGCGTCAACAAGCTCAACTTACATTCTAACAGAAGCGGAAAATGATCAGACCACAGTGTATCATATTTCACGCGCACATTTGATATCAATTGGTTGGCAGATTCAGTTGCAACACAGTGGTCCAACCATCGCCGCGAACCCGTAGCTTCACATACAAACGTGTAGGTATGTGACGACAAGCCCAGCCTGTCAACATCAACACACAACCATCGTTGTTCTGCACAAAAATCTATAAGTTCGTGAAAGAAAGATTCACTAGGATGAGCGTTAAAATCGCCCAGTATGAGAACACAGTCAACACCATACTCATTTACAATAGCGCTCACTGTTCCGAGGCAGTCCGTAAACTCCGCTAAATTAGCTAGCGTATCCGTAGGCATATAGACACTCATCACAATAAAGGGGCGATCACACGTCACAATTTTTATTGCACATATTCGATTATTGTCGCAATTCAACACAGTTACATTTTGGAAAACACTACTCCGCCACAAGATCGCAACCCCACCAAAGGGCCGTCCCCGCAGTATACCTGCAGACAAGTCGATCGCTGATGTACCGGTGTAACCAAAGTTGTTGTCAATAGTACCTAAATAAGGAATGTCGTGCGGCAATAACCAAGTTTCCTGTAAGGCAATCATATCACATGATTTACATAGCTCTCTAACGGCTTCCGTGGAGCGCTTCACGCTTTTACAGTTAAAACTAGCAAAATTGTGAAATCTTTTATCCATTATTAGATATTATAGGGCCGTCTACAGAGCTAGCTCTGCTTTTTAAGTTGCGATTGTAGTGTACAAACCGCCGAAAAATTATACCTTTAGGCCAAAATTTTTCGTCTAAATATAAAGACAATTTCTGTTGCGACACGTAAATTTTATAAGCAGTGTGTTCGGTTTGCTTTTTTATATTAATTTTTCCGAGCGAGACTATATCTTTTGCCTTCGATTGAATATATTTCACAATATCCTCTTCTTTTGTACTTTTATGTACATTCGTTATAAATATAGGGATTTTCGCATCTGCAGCCTTAAAGTTGTGGCTTTGCTCATCATTTGCTTTGCCTTTCATTCCTATAAAACGATAACGCAGCGACTTTTTGTTACGTGTCTTTCTGCTTTCATAAGTTTTCCATTCATCATTATTATGATCATGACTCACTACATTATTATTGTCAGTCAGCTGTTGGACAAGCGGCGGCGGCGGCGGAGGGGCGATCGGCCGAGCAGCGACGTCAGAAAACGACGACGCAGCCCGAGCCCGACCGGATCCGCCCGACGCATTCATAATCTTAGCGGCCGGCAGAGTAGTTGGAGTGTTGATTTTTCTAGATACAGATTGCCGTGTCGGCGACCGTTGATGTTCCTGCGTTATTGATATACGTGCATCTACCCTCTCAATATTTCTGTATATTAGCGTATCATGATTATTTTCGAATGATGGTGATTTATTGTTCTCATTCATTGTCGAATTATGTTGGAGAGGAGAGAAGCCCATAGGACCACTGTCAAGGCCCCAAGCACCCCGTTTCATGGTATTTACATTACATATAGGTGTAACAGGTGGAGCAGGTGAAGGTCTGTTTTTAATGCACTCGAGCTTAACTTCGTGAAGTTGGTCAAGAGTTGCATACGTAGTTTTAATTTTATCCACCTCGGATCGAACTCGATCGATATCTCGCAGTAACTTGGAGCAGTCCAAATGATCAAAGGTAATAGGAGGTAATTTATCCAAGTTCCTTGCCACAAACACGGGTATTTCATCAGGCTCAACAGATTTAAATACATTTATGATGTCTTCAACATCTCGTTCTTCCTTTCCTTTATTTTTCCGATTTATTTTTCGCTGATTCGTCGTTATAGATTCAAATAACAACGTCTTCGATTTCTTAATTTCTTCACTGCTAAACGTCGATTTACACAATTTAACTATTGTGTCAGTATCCACAAGTGACACTTTATTTTGTATATACGTTAGCAATTCGTCGATAATTATGTTACATGCAACACACTTTAATAACGTAGTCATTTTAAATACGGCACTTTCAAGCGGCGTACTCGAAATTCACGCACATCCGTCACAGCCGTCTGTGCGCGCGCAACTTGACAACACCTGCAATTAATGCAGCAGATATCCATGCGATCCAGAGGGGTAACGCTGCAGGTATCATGGGCACTTTTGGTCGGGGAGTGGTTCGGGGCGGCCTATATTTCACAGATTTTTTTTTGTTTGGACATTTAGTTTTAGTTTTTATTTAATTTAACAATTCAATGTAAATTTTGTATTCTTTTTGACTGAAATAAATAATAATAAAATATTTATAATCAAAAATAATTATTATTTAGACCAAATAGATACATTTATTTAAACTATTAAGATTTGTTTAAACTAGCAAGAAAACCATCTATAAATGTTAACAGACGACCTCTGTTGAAAAAGTAACAGACTACGTATTACGTAGTTAAGAAAAAGAAGATAGATCGAGCGAGTTTATTGTCATGTAACAAATCACTATTCGACGTCTTATTTATTTTAATAAAATTTTTAAGTTTTGCTCAAACTAAGGCTGACTCTCGTCTAGCACTAATGAAGACAAACCTAGCTATAGTTTACTTTTACCCAAATTTTTATATTTTCTCTTTCGTTAGTTCACTCTGACAGGCCGCAAGAATAAGCCGTTAAATTAAGAATCTTGAATTTCTGTAAAGAATTTCGTCAAAGATGAAGAGGCCGCTACACGCGTGGCTGGATCAGTAGTATTTATGCCCCGTCCTCGCCGTTACGTCGCCACATTGTCTGAGGATCACCACGGATAGAGCACACGAGAAAATATAAATTACCAGTGATAGAAATGGTATACCATTCAGTAGGCTTACTATGTAAGTAGCGACAGGCTCGAGAAGCTGTCAAACGCGACATAGTGACATTAGAGCCATAGCAGTTCTGTCAATATGTCGCGTTTGACAGCTTATCGAGCCTGTCGCTTTTTACGTAGTAAACCTAGAGGACAATCCCTCTATAACTTCTTACATCCCCTCCACTCAGTTTTTAACATTTTCTTTTCTATGTACGTACGTACAGATTTTCAAACTCTAGTATATAAGATGGCTTTTTAAGTTTGACTGTCATAAATTTAAAATTGTGTATTCAACTATCTAAATTTTGTTATAAACATTACAGGTACACTAGTAATATTTAAAGATATTTCACCCCTGATTATAAATATTTTAATTTGAAAAACTATTTAACCCTTTATAAGGCAAAACAAGTTTATAAAAGGCATTAGTTTTCGACTTGATGTGGAGGGTATAAGGTTAAAATTAAGGTGGCAATATAGTGGTCAGGACTTGTAAAGATTTAAATCATTTAAGAGAACCATGTCAGTTCTATTCAATTACATTAGGTTTCTCTGGCTGGATATTTACATCGGGTAGCATAGAAGGCATAGACGTCGGGTGGGATATATCCGATATATCCATACCATATGTCGTATATACGCAAGTATGTCGTATATAACCGAGCATGTTCGTTTTTACGGTCGCCGTCGAGCCCTGTCGGTATACTGCATATTGGTTACACATTTTGTTAAGCAAATATCCGCTGCGACGGTTTTATGTGTTCGTTGTGTAGGATTTTGTTTCGCGAGTGATTTGAAATTTTCATTCCATTTTTTTTATTCTCAGGAGTGAAAGTAACGATATTTGAGCCAATCAGTAAAGAATAGTTATTATTTTCTGTGGTTTATCTTATAACTTAGTCTGTCTGTTAACGCAGAGCACAAACTTTCTCCATATCAAATTTCATCCAAATCCTTTCAGTTTAGGGCAAATGTCCAAACTTACATTCACGTTTATAATACTAGTGGGATGGTTTGCCAGAAAAAACTGATCAATTAAATGTTTTTTTATATATTTTGTGATATTGTACATTGTACAGTATTATTTATTATTACCCACGTACATAAAAAGAAAAATCCACAATTTACAACAACACTAGTGTACTAAAGGCGGCCTTATTGCTAAGGTAGAAATTTCTATCAGGCAACCCTTACCCAACAAAAGTTATAAGACCACGATAAAAAAAATCCGACGAGGATGGGATTCGAACCCACGCGTGCAGAGCACATTGGATTAGCAGTCCAACGCCTTAACCACTCGGCCACCTCGTCGCGTGATGCACATGGTAGTTGGATGTTTAAACAACTGTCAGCGTAAAATGAGACTAATTAAAAAAGAAAACAGTAGTCTCTTCAGAAAATTTTCCATTTATACTCTAATATTAGTCTTCTTCGTGTCGGTTGTAATTGACCATTGACCGACCTCATCAATCCCCCCCTCTAGCCCTCAACAAAACTGAAAAATAAACTACACTCTTTTCATTTAACGGTGTTCCTATAAGTAGGTTTATTCGGTGAAGGAAAACATCGTGATTGTGTGTGAAGTTGGCCAACCCGCACTGGGCCAGCGTGGTCGACCCAGGCCTAATTCACACTGATAAGGGTAGGCTCGAGCCCCGCGGTGGGGACATTATATGAGCGGTTAACCACAATTTTGAGAAAACCTGCGCCTCGGAATTCAAAAACTGTGTAAATTCATAAAGGCATGTTCATCTTATTCGAATAGCTTCAAGACTTAGTAGTAATGTCGTCGGCATTTTGTATGATTTCGCCGTTTACATACGGCGTCGGCAATTTATAAACGCTCGCTGTAATGTAAAATGCCGAAGGCAAAATGTATAGGGTTGGCACAAAAAGGTTTTGAATAAGTCCGCACTCAGTTTTAGCTAAGTCCGTATTGCTAGCTGAAAAATAATGATGCACCTGTATATAATGGGGCGAAGCCCCCCCATTTCTGAAGTGGTATTCTAAGCCCTTATAGATTTTTCAACCCGATTACAAAAAGGTTACTGGCTTTGATAATAGTAGCCAGGGCGTCAACCGAAGCGGGGGGACGGGGGGGCGCAGCCCGCTAAAAGAGGGGGTTCGGGGGGCGCAGCCCCCCGCTAAAAAAAAAACAAATCTCTACACAGAATTAAATCGATTGGTTAGGTTAGGTTAGACTGATGTCAATAACAGAGCGGAGGGAGCCGAGCGAGCGGAGCGAGCGTACCGCGGCAGCGGTCGGCGACCGCCGGAGAATTACATTTTTCAAAGTTGATTTTTGTGCCAACCCTATACATTTTGCCTTCGGCATTTTACATTACAGCGAGCGTTTATAAATTGCCGACGCTTTATGTAAACGGCGGAATCGTACAAAAAGCCTGCGACAGTAACACCGATCGTACAATACATATTATTACGTAAACTAAATAGCACATCGTATCATATACTAAATTATCTTAGAAGCAATAAATTCCCCATGACTAATATCTTATTGCTTGTCGCTATATTCGGTAAGCCGACAGCTGTTAGGCAGAATACTCGAACGAAACGGTCTCTCTGATAAACGGCAAAATTATTCTTTGGCATACTGAGTAATTGACTTGGCAATACGAGACTACGTAGGTTTTCTTTGAATTTGAAATGGAAAGGTACAATACAATACAATACAAATACTTTATTGCACGCAAACAGGTAATAAGGCGGGGGGGGGGAGGGTGTAAGATACTTATTCGCTAAAAACAGTTTTAAACCTAGACTTCTCTTTCTGAAATAAGTAGGTTTAAATTGTATTTCAAGATATTCTTACATCGTTACACACAAATATAGTTATTTAACCTACAGTTTACTGTTTTGTTATAATGATATTTCGATTAGATAAAATTGTTCAGTTATAACACAGTTTACATACTCGTACATACTTGCAAGTGAGGCTAATAAAAGCGTGTTAAAAAATAACTATAAGAGTTTCGTTGTAGTTTCTTGAGGTCCGAAACTCTAATAACTAAAATAAACCAATCGATTTTTCTAGAACTATGTCATAGTCAGTAAGTTTATTATGAAAGAATAAGGTCTGCCGAAGGTAATTAATATTACTCCGAAAGATGTTAGAAGATAGATTGTCCTATTCAATTGAACACGACTACATAATAATTTTAACGATACGTGTAAAATAAAATTCTATGAAATTTCAAAAAGAATAAAAAATCTTCTGGATTTGATTTGAAAAAAGAAACCAGTAGTTATAAAACTCCGGACAAGTTTTCTTTAGAAAAGCCGCTAAATCGATATCCTTTGCTCCCAGCTGAGCAATTATAACTGTGCTGGTTGGAGTTGAGCCCGCAATGCATATCGAAGTGTCCGAGACGGCTGGACTATGAATAACTTGACAAACTTAGCTGGGAAAGTAGATTACCTTGGCTACACTACTTCTTGCTTCTTCCTATCAAAATATGTTTCAAGAGGTCAATCAAATATTAAAAATTATGTTCAGTGGGTCTTAACAAGTCGATTTTTAGTAGGTCAATTAAAAAAGAATAGCTAGTAAGCAATAAGTTTTTTTATTAACTAAGTATGAAAGGGACGTAGTAGCCGCGCTTCCGTTATTCTGAGATACTGATGTTTTCCACGTGACCGAGTGATGTAGCTTCTATGATTATGTAGGCGAAAAATGCATTTCGAAAATGGGTTGATGTTTAATAATTCAAAATAAAATAATTTGTTTCGTCAATTTTTGTATCGTTTCCAACACTGCAATTTTTCAATAAAATTGTCTTCACAATTTACTAAAGTCTAATCTTTCTATAATGACTTCTTGGCGTATCTACAGGTTATCAAGGCCAACCGAAGCCATGCAAATAAGATCGATTCCCAACTTGTCCGTGCATACGTCTCAAGGCGCTGCTGCGATCCATCGCCTCAATTCTGATTGGATTCCACAGTTGCTTATTTGATTTCACCCAATAGTGTCCTGGGAACTACACTCCAACTGTCTTTTGTTAGTTGCTCCGATGAGGACCGCGAGTTTCGAACTTCGAGTCTAGTTGTGGCGTGACTGGCACGCTTTGTTTAAAGTATTTAGGTGTTTGAAATGCAGGTAATGAAATAAAGTGTCTTTTGTAGTGAAGAAAAATATCGGCAAGAAAATTTCTCATCATCACTACATAGTATAAAACAAAGTCGCTTTCTCTGTCCCTATGTCTCTATGTCCTTGTCCCTATGTCTCTATGTCCCTATGTATGCCTAAATCTTTAAAACTACGCAACGGATTTTGATATATTATAAAGAGAAAAGATTTGTATTTGTGTGTGTGTTTGTAATGATTATACTCAAAAACTACTGAACCGATTTCAAAAATTCTTTCACCATTAGAAAGCTACATTCACCCTGAGCACTCCTGAGTAACATAGGTGCAGAAAAATGCCTCATTCCCACGGGAAAAACTAGTAAATTATACAAGTAGAAAATATTATATATAACTGAATTACTGAACGAGCACAACGATATAGTTTATCGCTTTCATCCTCCAAGTCGCTCAAGCAATTATCTCACATTTACTTGTCAAAAAACTCCGAAATGACCGCCATATTGAAATATCCCCCAAAAGGATAAGAATCCTAATTCAATATGGCGGATTTCTATAGAAAACATAAACAGACGACAAAACACCATTTTTGTCACGCGTGAAAAATTATGCTAGCCCCTATTCTATTTCAGTAGTAGGTAAACGAGACTTATTTTAGTTAGCAGTTGTTTGTTAAAGGCTGTTATTCAAGAGCAAGCTAAGATGAACATTTTAAACTTTGCACCGTTCTTATGTCCGTTGAATAAGGGAGAGAATCGCGGTACGTGTGTTAAGTTTACCTTTCATTGGACCATACACGTGTACCCAAACAATAAATGGTCACCCATCCATACTTTTACCTTACCTACCAACGGTAGCTTAACTTTGGTAACCGCTCATAGTCAGAACGCTTTGAAATAATGGGACCAACTCTTAAGACTATTCAAACATCTACTTCAGGCACCTTCAGGTGGAAAGTTGGTTCAGGATACTATTTCCACTTTGACCTACTTTCCTAGCACTCTTGGCTAGTTGTGGTTACCAACTTGCACTAACTACGATAAAAGTTTGTACAAGAAAGTTCGCCATTTTGAAATATACAAGGTATTTTTTGTGGTTTCGTCTTTGGTTTGAAGCCTTATTAGTAGAGTGGCTAACGCCCGTCTCATTTTAGAGAGTTCCGGGTTTAAATCCCCGTGGGGCACTTGGACCCAAATTATATAATTATAAATCTTTCCCCAGTTTGATTGAACTTTGCACACATTTCAAGCTGAATCACTTTATTTCCCGAAGGCACATAAAGTACACTCAAGATGGTACTGACAGAATATCAGCGTTGCAGTACCCTATGTTACTGCAACATAACGCTGAATCAGCGCCATTTTGGTACACTTCATACAGGTGGAGTGGTGCACATTATGCAAGCGAATTCTATTAGGTATAATTATTTTTTTGTTTTGTGTATTGTTTATGTATCTTTTGTTAATACTGTGTGTGTTTGCTTGTGTAATTTGTATGTTCAATCTTACTCTTTATGATTTATGTTTGTGCTGCCTGTGTTTTGACCTGTGTTTGTGATCAAGGATCTTATAAGACGTTAACTCATGGTCGAAGAAAACAAGGTCTTGCATTAGACCACGTGACTGACACGAGCCTACGTCATTTTGCCTATTCATCCTTGGTCTTGTTTGGTCCTATTGGTCTAATTGCAATACCTTGTTTTCTTGGACCATGCGTTAACTTCAATACACAGGGGCCAAACAGTAGCCCACACCTGAACTTCTCATACTATACAATAAACGTATTGCACCCCCACTAGGACGAAGTTCCAAGTTAAACAAGACTGTAAGAATTTTTGTTCCCTCAGGACGCGATACGACCTCTCTGTTTACTGAATCGTAGTGCTAGGTGCACAATAGCACTTGGAATCTAATATTTTTATACGCTTTAATATTAGCTTCACTTGTAACTATAACTATGTATGTAAGAAAATCTTGGAATCTTAATTGACCCACTTCCCGATCTTCGATAGGATGAAATTTTGCACACGCTCTGAATTTTGATGACAATACATGACTAGCTAAGAAACGTCATTACAAATCCAATATGGCGGCCTCCCCAAGATGGCAGACTGGTTATTTGAAATCCACCCCCATGGTATGGGTGTCTAATGAAAGGGTTTGCTGTCAGGAATACGAAAAAAATTGTCACGTGACTTAAATTCAAGATGGCGGACAGGAAGCGTGTTTTTTAGTTTTTTAAACTATTATTTTTGTTATTATACTCACTTACTGGATGAGGGATTTTTGACAGATCAGAATAAAAAATAATAGGCAATTTTCTTGTTTTTCAATTCAGTTTTTTATCTCACTTTATCATCGGCGGCGTAGATGGCATCACAGATTCAAATTCAGTACCTACTTATAAGCTTTTAAAATAGATTATAAGGATAAAAACATAAAAATAACCTATGCAACAAAAATTAAGCATCTTACTTACCCTTTCGATGGGGTAGGTCACTTTCGTATTTTTTTTAATAGCATAAAATTAAAAAACTAACCTTACCGAAAGGAAACTGATACAGAATGATAATTTGAATATGGTTCTGCAGCGGTACGAAAGGTCAAGGCTCGGTATTTAAATCATGTAAATTCATTCATACACTATTCTAAATTTCCATGCCAAATCGGTCCTATTAGAAGAAGTTAATCTTCCTAACCTCTAACTGTTCTAACCTTGAAATATAAACTGAATTCGTCCTTCAAAACGAAACAGAGTTGGTCCCTTAAAAAGGCCATAACAGAGTGCTACATTGTCTCACAATCTCATTTGAGCTGAGTGTTTCTCGCGACAAGCATTTTGTCTTTTCGCTTGTATGGGTTGTATGGGGTACGAAACAGGAGTAAATCTTAGGATACACCGCACTTGAGACCGGGAGGTAAATTATTGCGACGTTTTATTTCTCAGAAGTGAGGTTAGCTGCTTTATGACCGCTTTCTAGGACAATAACGAGAAACTATGAATATAAAATGGAAACTTCAAGATGTTCTTTTTGCAGACTATTTAGTATGCGAATACTTTTCTTATGCCATTTTTTAGGAGTCTTAAATGAGTGTATTTTAGGTTATTGCAAAACACTACATAATGAAAAAGAGCAAATAATACAATAAAAAAAATTAATCAAGATATTTTCCAGCAAAATTTATTTTGTTTCTTAATCAAATAATGTTTGTATTATGTATGTATTTTAAAATTAAACCAATAATTTTGTGTAAAATTTAGATTGTGTGTGAAGTTTACCAACCCGCACTGGGCCAGTTTGGTCGACTGAGGCCTATTCACCCTGTTTTAGGGCAGGCTCGAGCCCCTCGATTGGGACATTATCGGCTGATAACGATCATGTGTCACAAGCTTAACTATATCTGTGGCGCAATATTTTTGTTGACCGTTTCCATCAATACCGGCTGTGTTGTGCATTGAACAACTATTGCATTAGCGTACATAGAAAAGGCACCGCGAACTGCACTCATAGTAATATGAATTGGAGGTCGCGATCTCTAACTTCTATGGCGTTTACCTTTTGTTATTCTTCTCGCCGTGCAATATTGGCGCATAAATGAATTCGAGGTATCTTCTCCAGTTCGTAATTCTTCAATGGTGTTGTGACCCGCCAAGTCTCGCTAGCTATTTGTTTGCACTCCGACCGCCTCCCAACGGACTTGACATAAACAATTATTTGCTTCGCTCGAGAAGTACTCTTATTTTGATCTGTGTAGGTATGAAAGGAATTCATACCGAAGAAACTGATTTATTATTTGAAAGGCGAATTTAAAAAAATACAGATTTTCCACCAGGGATCAAACATTATACTTCCTAGCCTATAACCATCGAAATAAAAATACTGACAATACAATACAATAACACAAACACAGAAAAAGGTTTCAAGAGGAGGCCTATAAATAAATAAAAATTATGGTCATCAATTTCAAAATCAAAAGCCAGATTTTAGTTTTCTATTCAAATATGATAAATGAATTTTTAATTCAAAAACTTAAGGCCGCATTGCAGATTTTGCAAATAACTTTTGAAAATTTTCGAAGTTGCTGAAATTTCAGACAGATTTTGCAACTTTCACTAGGTACCTACTTGTAATATCGCCAATATCTTTAAATTTCAAATTCTCTCGGAATATCAAAGTTTTTGTAGAGTTATTTTCGAGTTTATAGAAAATTACACTAGATTTTATAAGATGCAAAAGTTTATAAATTTTCTATGAATGTGTTCATAGCATAAATAAAGTTATAATTAGTATATTAAAGAAAAAAATTAAATTAGAATAAATTTAAAGATACTTGCTTTTCGCCCTACGTTTCGTTCACGTTATTAATCTTTCCCTTGGGAATGAAGAGTTTTTTGCTGCCAAAATTATATTTATACTTAGTACTGTTAAAAACAAACACAACAAAAAAAGAACTATTCAAATCGGTCAAGAAGCTTTGAAGTAATGAGCGTACATACATTTTGGCGAATCGTTTTTAACCGACGAAAAACGGAGAAGGTTCCCAAGTCGACGCGTATATTTTTTTTATGTATAATCACGTATGTCTTCTTTTCTTATAGAGTATTCCGATTTTAATAATTCTTTTTTTATTGGAAAGGGTATACTCCGTAACTATTAAGATTTAAAACCGGGGTATACTCCGATTTTGTACAATATAAATTTGAAAAATTAATCTAGCCCTAAGGGTAAGAAAACTGGGTATGACGGAAGGTAGATTTTCCCATGGGAACTATGTGCTTTCTATTCAAGATATATTTCTATATTTGTACCAAGTAATCTGTTCAGTGGTTTATGGATGAAAGCGTAATAAACAGACAGACAAAAAGAGATTTTTTTGCTTTCAGTCTTTTCGGCGGTTTATTGTTTTGTAAAAAAGTTTTTCTTATTATTAATATACTTAGAATACTTAGATATTCTTAAAGATAATTTTATTGATATAGGTAATTTATAGGTAAAACTTTTCGTGAAAAGCCTGAAGTGCCTTTTTAAATACCTTTTGACTGTTTATAAGTCGCTACAATAAAGAAAGGACCTCAACTTAGTGACTAATTAATAATATTTTTTCTTTTGTTACATAAACCTTTGTTTTTTTTTAGACCATTGTACACGCATTAACCTTTTTTCCGTCAGCCTAATGAAACAATGTAGCTTAATTTTACCACTTTTGAATGAGAATAAAGTACAACTTAAAATGTAGACGGTTTTAAACAATGCCTTTTATATTTAATATTGGCAAAAAATAATTTAATTTTAATTTAAACAATGTATTTAGCGAACCTTACAAAGGCTTTTTTAGTTTCATTAAATAAATCGTTTGTATTATTGTAGCTTAATACTAAGTATATTATATTAATAAATGAAAAATCCAGAAAAAGATTGCATTAAAAGTTCCAAAAAAACAGCTGTTGTTTTTTTTTATTATCGTTGCGCGGTTTATAAGGTCTTTGACCAGCTCCATTAACCCTAGATCAGAATAGACCAAGCTTTCATCACGGAAAATCCTACCTCAACCGATTCCAACCAGGACTTATTGTAATATCTAAATTTTCGTGTACGTGTCCTGCACCTATCATGTCATCATTAACAGTTCATAAATGTCCCCACCGAGGGGTTCGAGCCTACCCTGAAATCAGGGTGAATAGGCCTTAGTCGATCACGCTGGCCCAGTGCGGGTTGTTCAACTACACACACAACCCTTCAATAACTTCGCAAGTGTGTCTAAATATGTATTAACTCTTGCAGTTCTAGTTACAGTATTCCCGCTTAAAGTTGTTTAGCTAGTTAGACTGTAATCTAAACTAGAACGGAACCTTCTCATCAAAAGATTACACAAATCCAGTGGAAATGCTTGCTTGCTTATCGTGTGAGTTTCGAGGTTAACCTACCTCACAAACCCTGGTGTCGGAATTATAGAACCGCCTTAAGCTTCCGACATGGCTCCTATAACGACTACATCCGTAGATAGTAGCCGGGACCAAGGTCTTTACGTTCCTTTCGAAGCACGTAATCATCTTACTTTTCGGACAATCAGGCGATTCAGCCTGCAGTGTCCTAACCAAACTGAAGAAAGTTGAGACTTTAATGTAGTGAAAGTGATATTTGTTCGACGAGCCCCACCGAGATTCGAACCCGGTAACGTCAGGCGAGCTTTTGACCACTTGATCACGGGGGCTGTACTGCACCAAATCTAAATATTCTTGCAGTTCTATTTACAGTATTCCCGCTTAAAGTTATTTAGCCAGTTAGACTGTAATCTAAACTAGAACGGAACCTACTCATCAACAAATTACACAAATCCAGTGGAAATGAAGTAGGTGTTTGCACTCCCGGATTCGTTTGAGAAATTCAAACTGCTGCATTTTCGTTCAATGTTTGTAGAATGGGCTCAGCGAATGGATTCATTAGAACTGACTAAACTAAACGGGAAATGTAATTTAAATACGGAATCGACAGCAGCTTTTGTGAGTCGTAGAAGAAAGGGTAAAATACTTCTAGTGTTTGTGTTTTAAAATATTTTTTAATTTTCTTGAACATAGTAGTGCTCACTTTGTATTTATTACCAGTCATACAGTCCAGTAATGGGCTGGGCACATTGCGCGTAGAACCGACGGCCGTTGGGGCAGAAAGGTTCTTGAATGGCGACCGCGCGCTGGAAGACGTAGTGTGGGCAGGCCCCCCACGAGGTGGACCACCGATCTGGTGAGGGTCGCGGGAAACCGCTGGATGCGGGCAGCGCAGGACCAATCATTGTGGAAATCCTTGGGGGAGGCGTTTGTCCAGCAGTGGACGTCTTTCAGCTGAGATAATGATGATGATAATGACCAGTCATACACGTTTGATATTTTTATGGAAAGTACAAAATGTTTAATTAAGTAGTATGGTGATGTAAAAAAATACTTGTGTTTTGCTCATGATAACTTTGTATGAAATGACGCTTTGAGAATAAAAATATTTTCTTTTGAAGACTTACTCTGCAACGTGCATTGTAAATTTATATTTATAGTAAAAGCTATTTTAATACTTTAAAGAACTTATACAAGTTAAAAAAACTTACCTCTTTTCTCATACAAAGTTTTTATTGTCCTCTCTCGACGCGGCTTTGCGGCTCGTAGCACTTCGTAGACGCTTCGTAGCGGTCTCGTAGACAATAGCTACGAGCCGTAGTCCTCTTTTATTTACGGTGCCAAACGCAGTGTAGTTATTTTCTAGTCTCGGGTGCATTATAAGGAAATAATAACATTTCTCACTTTATTCTCAAAGTAGGATTAAGATTCATTTTTATAAAATAACCAATTTATAAACTAAAACACTTGTGTTTTTTTTACTTTATTTGCCGTGGTAAAAAGTATCTAAGATGTTGACAAATTTCATTTTAATCGGTCTAACGGTGCCACAGATTAGCGTGTACAAACAGACAGACAGACAAACGGTATTTTTTTTCAAAACTTGTATTTTTGTGTTCAGCTACACTCCCTTTATCACCTACAAACAATTAAAAAAAAAACAATTTCATGTACAGACACGCCGATTCTTCAGTTTTATTATAGTACAGGTTTCAGCCGATAGGTGTTCACTGCTGGACAAAATCCTTCTTCAAATATCTCCACAACGATAGGTCCTGCACTGCCCGCATCCAGCGGCTTCCCTCGACCCTCACCAGATCGTTGGTCCACCTTGTGAGGTGCCTGCCCACGCTATGCCTTCAGATACGTCGTCGCCATTCAAAAGCATTTTCTGGTCCTCTACTCCGTTCGTCACCGTTTTCAAATATTTCTGAAACATGTTAATAGCTAGCTGAAATATAATTAAATCTAATTTGTGTTTGATGCTTTCGCGCTTACTAATAATAATAATAATAATAAATCATTTATTTGCACACATTACTACAATTGTTTACGGGTCTTAGCGCGATAATTTTAAATAGATAGTTATGTATTACGTACGATACCTCCTAATAAGGTATCGTAAATAAGGTATCGTGCTTAATACATACCTACCTATTTAAAATTATCGCGCTAGACCCGTAAACAATTGTAACAATTAAATCTACTTTATATTAAATCTACTTAATTAAGGTCTCCAAGAGGCAATCTT
Organism: Teleiodes luculella; assembly: GCA_948473455.1. Taxonomy (NCBI): domain Eukaryota; kingdom Metazoa; phylum Arthropoda; class Insecta; order Lepidoptera; family Gelechiidae; genus Teleiodes; species Teleiodes luculella. Next base: position 12,234,934 of record OX419598.1, on the reverse strand, counting down.
ATCGGTAAGGTAGCTATTAGTTCCATATAACCCTTAGCTAGTTAAGTATTTCACAACAGGTTCTGCATTAGTTAACAGGTTGTACATAGAAGTTTTCGATTGGTGCGGTTAATACAGTTTAAACTTTGGAACGCTTTTGTATCAAAGTAGTGTAGGAGTAGGGAGATGTAATAAGTTTTATGATATAATAATAATAATGTAATCTGTTACCAGCTCATATTATGTCCCCACCGAGGGGCTCGAGCCTGGCCTTAGTCGACCACGCTGGCCCAGTGCGGGTTGGTCAACCTTTGAATTTTTTTCTCTGGTGTGTGCAGGTTTCCTCTCGATGTTTTCCTTCACCGTAACAGCGTCAAATAAATGTACATATGAATTCGAAAATCTAAAACACATTGGTACGTGCCGAGGCTCGATTGAACCTGCGAACTTCCGAATGGAAGTCAACAGCCCTAGCCATTTGGCCACCGACGACGTTCTCAATCATACTAATATTATAAAGAGGAAAGATTTGTATTTGTGTGTGTGTGTATGTTTGTAATGAATAAACTCAAAAACTACTGAACTGATTTCAAAAATTCTTTCACCATTAGAAAGCTAGTAATATGTAATACTATATACTACTATATTGCGGATACACACCAGTTAAATTTCACGGTATATAAAGACACTATGGGGTGAGTAGGGTTTTAGGTTCACAAATAACACAAACTAATTTGTCAAAAGATGTGGGTCAATTGTAACGCACTATGACGTAGCACTATGTTATAACTTGGTATTTCAATTCAATATATTGAGGCGACATTTCAAGGTCCGGATCGCCCTTTTTATGGCTCATTAGGCGAGTGCGAGTGGGCCTTGGGACGAAACTTGGAGTTCTCAAGTTTGATAGGTACTCTATTGGCAAACACACTCCATTAGTTACACTATATGTTGATGCCAGCAACACCTTCAAAGTTTAAAGTTCAAATAATTTGTTGAAGATTTCGACGTATTATGTCACGCTGTCATCAATTCAATCTTTTTTACCACGGGAAAATATCTCATTCCTACGGAAAACTGTGCACGGAAACACATAAAACATAATGGTTGTTTGATTGTCTGGAATTACTTGTATATAGATATAGGTAGTTTCGTGAATAGAAACCTCTTCAATATGCTAAAGTAAACATTTCTTGACTAATAATAATAGGAGATTTTACATCCTACTCAATGTGATATACACCGTAAAAACTGGTTTTTTCTCATGAAAACTCATGAAACTGAACAACTTGCTATTCACCCTGATTTAATAATAATAATAATAGTCTTTATTTGCATTAAATGTGGTGACATATAGATGTTAAATACATTTTACAGTATCTCACATTTTAACCTATTTGATATTGATATGCAAACAGTGGTCCGCATGCAGTAAAATTAAAATTACGGGTTCGGATTAATTAAGGGTTCGATCCCCCTGAAATCAGGGTGAATAGGCCTTAGTAGACCACGCTGGCCCAGTGCGGGTTGGTCAACTTTACACACAACCATTGAATTACTCCGCAGGTGTGTGCAGGTTCCTCATATGTTTTCCTTCACCGTAAGAAGGTCAAATAATACGCGTGCCGAGGTTCTAACCCGCGAACTTCCGAATGGAAGTGAACGGCCCTAGCCAGTAGCCACTAGGCCACCGATTTTCTACTACTCTCTCATCATAATATTATTTAGATACTAGCGACCCGCCCCGGCTCCGCACGGGAAAATGGTTATTGTGGGTTATCCTTCAGTATATTATGCATGTATTATACATATAAACCTTCCTCTTAAATCACTCTATCTATTAAAAAAAACCGCATCAAAATCCGTTGCGTAGTTTTAAAGATTTAAGCGTACAAAGGGAGGGACATAGGGACATAGGGACATAGGGACATAGGGACAGAGAAAGCGACTTTATTTTATACTATGTAGTGATGATATATAAAAATTACGAGTCACGTTGTTTGTCCGACCCAATTTGAAAGAAAGGATAGCTTACGTAACATAGGGTACCCTTTACCGCGGGAAAGTGCCTCATTCCCACGGGAAAAACTGTTAACGCGGGCGGAGCCGCGGCGGAAAGCTAGTAATATTATACAACACACAAAACAAAACGGCTTTTGATGGCTATCGTTTTGAGCTATTTCTTTCAGATAGAGATAGACAGATTCTTCTGAGCATTAGAAGAGGACAAAAGAAAAAAAGTGGTTTTCTTATGTTAGTTACGCCATTATTGTTTACAATACATTCAATATTGAGTGTAGTGTGTACAAACGGCGTACGCGTCGTTAAACGTAAATTATTTGATACGGATCATTGATTTTCCATTTAGATTTCCTGTGATATTATGTGATATAGGATGTTGTAAATTCGGATATCTGTGAACCAGCATGGCACACGCTGTATAATAATGTTTGATATAACTCGGGTGAAGCGCGTAGCGTATTGTATTTCATCGTTTTTTTTTTGTTTAAGTATATAAAGATTTAAAAATGTGACCAAACATTTTTCATCATTATGTGGATTCAAATTATAAATTTCCATAGAGTGACTTTACGTCTATTTACATATTTAGAACTTAAAATTTAAGCGATAAATATTAGTAGACTATATGAAAACGTATGTTTATTCAAATCAATTCAGCTCTTACCACAGACTAACGTTGAGTATGAGTGGTCTCTTCACTTTATTTATTTATTTGTTCATTCAAAAGACTATACAAAATTTTATATTATAAACACAAATGCCTTAAAACCCAAGGGAATAAAACTAGTATCATACTAGATAACCTACCGAACTAGGAATAGAGACCGGTTTAAGCTAAAAAAACCGTTATTAACTATACCGGTTTTTTTCTTGGCTCTTTACAAATACACAACGAAAGAGTAAACAAATTCTACACGAGGTGCCACTTAATTGCCACAAATTAAAATATTATGAACTTTACCCCAAAACCCCTTTGAGCTCAAATTGGATTGTCTATGCAAGTCGAAAAGTCAATTACATGACTCCTCAAACTTGTCTAATACATTAATCGCTTTATTTAACGATGGACCGAAATTCCAAATTAATCCACTCGAATTTAAACTTGGAAAGGTTTTATTGAATCAGATGTTCCTTTGTAGATCGACGGAGAGGAATGGAGGTGAATTAAGGGGTGGGAGGGGATTACATAAACCGTTAATTTGGTTATCAATTTGGTTATTTGTATATGAGACTGATTCTAGATATTACACTCTAATCCTAATTAAATATCTATACGTCCTTTTCACACTTTGAAGGACAAAATGGATACATTATAATTTTTTAATATCAAACAACAGAATAGAATATTATAAAACATGGCACACTGTAAGGCTCAAATTGTTGCTGACAAAGTTGTCCCGAGGAGAATTTCTCAAATTTTTGATATTATTCTTCGTTTTGTACCGGGACAGGCTTGCTTGGCCTGCCCCGTGCATTCAATTTCCCAAAGAAAAGTTGAATATCTGTAGGGAAAAGTTAGCCTTTTCTAGTGCCATAAAAAAAAAAAAAAAAGTTAATCTTTCGCTAGTTTAGGAATAGCTTCATCAATCCGACGGTAGATGATGCTAGTTGTCATACATATATTCGCAGGTCTAGTTTTGAACAGGAAGTAACAAATTCGACACCTTTAGTTATATTTTATAGTAAATAGACATTAAATTAGACAAAAACATTTTATAAAATAATTCCGAAATTATTTAATTTATTTCATGTAATTCTATTATTAATCTCTAAGTAGTTTATTATGTATCATGTTCGTTTTACCTGGTGGGCAAGCAACGAACTACAGAGTAATTCGTCCATTTTGAATTTTGAAGACTCCGAGAAGCAACGCGTTCTTGTTAAAAAGTTTGTAAAAGTAAATTTAAATTTAGAAAAAATGTAGAAAAATAGTTTAGTACTTAAAGTGCAGGCGAATCGTCGTGTGAGTGGTTGCAGACTTCGTCTTCGGGATTCTACAAAAATTGAAAGCTAAGTACTAAGTAGTACTAAGTACTAAGTGGATTTTGGTGTAACACGATTACCTACCTACCTAATAATTTTCTTCCAAGTATTTATTCTATCTATTTAAATATATTTCTCCAAATATCCTCTCTCTCTCTATTTTCTATGATCTGCTTTACAAAATGTGTATTTTCACAGGTCATGAAGACTGAGTGCACTCACGATCAGTGACCTACTATTTCGGTATATTTTTCATAATTTATAATTTAATGTACCTATTCTCCTATTTTAACCTTTCCTATCCTTTCACAGCTCCCGTATATATGTGGAAACACCGAAATCATACTCCTCTTAAATTTACAGGTGGTACAATATACTTGAGTAGTATAGTCAAAGCAGGAGGATGCCGCATCACCAGGGAAGCAGAGGGAGCAGCCAGGCACTAAGTACACCGGATGCCGGGTATGTTTAATATTTTTTCATATTTACCTACTTTTATTTTGTGTACTTGCTTGCCTAAAAGGTAATCCAACAGCTAGGTATTTCTATAATCACCTATTATCATAATCCATAAAATAGTCCATAAATTCAAGTAAATTCATTATTTTATTCTTTCTATAACTTAATTCAGTTTTCATTTCCTTTGTCATAATTTTCTCAATCTACCTTACCTACTTACCTAAATCTTTAGAAAGCAAATAGCAAATAGGTATACCTAAGTGCAGTCTTTAGGTCTATAACCACATAATTAACAAATAATACACCCTAAATTCTTCTTGTAAATATTGCAAAATTTGTCTTATTATTTTCTTAGTAGAATTAGAGTCACAATAATGAGATTTAACTACCTTCTATTTTACTATAAATAAATTATTACCTAGCTGTATTTCTATGAATTTATTAAGTAAATATGTCTCTTTTCATTATGCTATACATACTACATTCATTCAGGTTACTTATAAACTTTTGCTTCTTATAGAATACTTCATTCTTGATAAAGTTATACTGAAAGGTTATTTTGCATTAAAATAAAGTAATAGCATCTTCACTAGTTATTTGGGGTCTTGACTGAAATTATAATATTAAATTCGAACCTAAGATTTACATAAAAGTTTACATACTTGCCATCTATGATGTCTCTTAGTTTTACTGTACATTATAAGCGTTCAAGTTAGTCGTATAGTACCTATTTAGAGTTCTTATCTGGTAATAGCTCTCACATTATTCTGGGTTACTTAACACACAACGTAGAGTCCTATCACTTGACGAATCACTGGCCATATTATCACTTACTTATCACATTTTTACTTATTTACTTTATACTTACCAATTTCCATACATTTTAACCATTGCCGGGGTGGTTACAATTTGTTACGGTTAAACTAGGATTATTTTTCACAGGATTCACAATTCAGTTAGTTATTTAATTTTCTATCAAAATCTGCTCAGTATATTTTAGTGCGTTAAGCTAGGGAAACGTTACAATTTGGTGCATTAGGTTAGTTAGGTAGAATTTGGTCCGGGAAGACCTAGGGTTGGTGCCTTAGGATAGGGTAGGAACGTTACAATGTGGTGCCGTGAGGCCAGGATCAGTCACGTCACAATGTGGTGGCCGTGACCAGTATAACGGTACAATTTGGTTTCCGTGAACCAGGATTTGTGTTCCTAGCTAGATCTATCAAAGACAGCACAGTTTATTTGATTCCGTAACTGTGGATAACAGTTTAATTGGTTTGCGATGATCAGTATTTTAAAGTTGAGCTTAGATTGTTTTCTATTCATTACCTACTATGTCTGGTGCTTTTCACTAGAATGTTATTATCTGTTAACTTATTAGAATCTTATTAGTTCAATATCAATTCTGATTCTGTCTGTCTATATTTATTGATAATTTTACATAATATTAATATTCTGAGGTATTTGAGTTTAATCTGTCTAATTATCAAACTTTCATATAATTTATAGAACCACTTTTCTGTACATAGAAGGATTTTGACTAGTTTACTATGAAATTAATTTTTTTGCAAAGCATAGTTTACTTTCAGTTTTGTAAAAGCAGATACAAATAAAACAAAACACTGCTTACTTACCAGTTTTAATTAATTTATATTATACTTAGAATATAAACGTAAACAACAATTCACATTCACTAATTAACATCACAGTTTGTTCAATTTTCACTATTTTCTTGTTTCTTGAGAAAAGTTCATGAAGCTCTAGTTCATTGAACTTGGCCGGATCTGGACGGACGTTCTTCTTGAAGGTTTTCATTGCTATGTTTCTCTTTGTTTTGTTCTGAAAAATAAGGTTAAAAGTAGATTAATATTTAGCTAGTAGCATGAAAAAGCGATGGAGATTATCTGAAAGTTTCAGTTTATAGCTAAAACAAGTGAAACAAAAGGTTTTTACTTGAAATTCCTTTGTCGATTCATTGAAGTTTTCCAATGAAAACATTTTTAGGTTAAAACTAAACTGTGACACAATGTTTTCTTAATAGTACGTAGATCAATTTATGTAAACTCACCTTCTGTAATCCTGCAAATCATAGTTTGTTCTAAATTACCTACACGAAAAAAAATTAACGTGTGAAATTGACTTTTTTAAGTTCTTCAACATTTTTCTTAAAGAGAAAGAGAAAGGCATGGGAAAGGCAATAATACCGAGCCGTACAGCCTGATCATATGTTATTTTCCAAATATTAATTTCCATAAATTTTATTGTTTGAAAAAGTAAATGAACGAAACCAGTGAAAAAAAAAAGAACATTATTCATAGAAATGAAAAGAGTTTATCGCATACCGCCTAGACGTTGGTTATGCTTGTGATTATGCATAGGTTATTCTTTTGTTTATTTTATTTACCTATACGTTGATGGCACTAGTATCTTCCTTGTGCTAGAGCCAAGTTTTACATTTAAAAACGTGTAGGTAAGTTGAGAAATAAACTTTCAAAAAAAAAAAAAAAAAAAAAGATAAATAAATAAATAAATAATAATAATGATAATATTTCTGTATGTACCTACAGATTATACAATGTTATGTTTAACTAATTTTAAAAGGGGGGTTGAGTGACTATGATAGTACTATTGTACCGATTAGTCACAATTTGTTGCCGTAAAATGGAGACGATGTGAGTGCTATTGCTGGTGGGTTAGAATCTATTGTGGGTAGATATTTTCAAAAGCGGAAATAAAAATTATTTGGTTAAAACAAACTTTAACCCTTTTTGAGTTATCATAACGGGGGGTTGATATGAATATGAATATGAATTCAATAATTTTCATTGTGGTTCTGTTTGAGTAGGTAGACATAAAATTAAATGTGCGTACACATTCGTATTTTACTAAGAGAATCAAAAAGGATTTGTAAGGTTGATTAATTGGGGGGTTGTTGAGTTTAAATAAAAAATAGTTTATATTATTACACATTGAATTAATTTCGAACAATATCTCATAGAAAGAGATGGACTTTTAGTTTTGCTAATACTAAAGTATTATCTGATGAAAGTTTTGCTATGCAACGCTTTAACATTTTAGCGGTTTATTTAACTGGGGGTTGGGAAAAATAAGATAGTTTTATTCAGGATAGTCGCGTAGGTACGCCACGGTGAGGATGATATTAGCTGATAACGGATAGTTTTGTGAACTACTTTAGAATGAGATTGTTCCATTTTACGAAAAAGAAATGAGATAGAGATAGTGTTCTTTGAAATGACATAAAACTTTCCTTTGACTTTATTCATATATGAAAAAAAAACCGTTAGAAATAAATTCAATGATTTTTTAAATAATTGAGACCTATTTTAAGAAATAATAAAATAAGGGTTGTTTATTGTAGCTATTTAGTCAAAAAAAAAAAAAAAAACCTTAAATTATCTGACTTATGTGATTTTTATCATGGAAATTCAAATGATGCGATTTGATATTGAAATAAACATGTGGACGAGTAAGCTCTGTTTCGAACTTAATGACTTTCAAAACCCAGAAAAGTTTTGTTTTGATATTTTTTGTACTAAAATAAATAATAATATTTTTGTTAAATTTGCATTAGTAGGTATGTTGAGGTTGGGTCCTCGCAATGTTCTTTGCTAAATTTATCATTTATACACTGTGAAATATGAAAAATAATTTCTTCATCAAAAATTGTGGTTAAATGACTATCATTTTAAATCGATAAGTCCTAAAAAAGTAGAAGAGATTTTTAACGGAACTTGAGTTGCGTGAAAAAGAGAATGAGGAAGAATGAAAAGAAAAGGAATGTGTGTGGTTTGAATGCAAAATTGTATTTTTATCTTCGAGTTTATTTATTTTATAAATGAGTATATATATTTATTTATTTTAAATATTTTTTTTATAGCATGACAAGTTATATTTTGCGATGAGTTAGAGGGCTCTGGTTCTGTTAAAGGTTCCTATTTGTTGGACTGAAATACTAACTTTTCCGTGTTAAAACACTACACCTTTCAAAAGAGAGTTTCTATGAGGATTTGGAGTTAGGTTAAGACAGAAAGTCATACAGTGCTAATACTGATGCCTCATAAAACTCTATACTCTACACGCAGAGCACCCGCTGTTCGGCTGGCCTTCTCCACACTATACTATCTATCTTGAGTTGAGAAGGAAGAAATAAACTTAAATAAATAAAATATATGGGACATCTCACACCTGGCTATCTAACCCCAAACTGAAAGAGTCTGTACTATGAGTGTCGGACGGCTGATATACGTACATATGTAAACGAGCAACATCCAAACACAAGGCAAACACAGTTGCCTATCACACAAATGTTTGTCCTGGGCGGCATTCGAACCCGCGATCTTATACTTCGTAGGCAGCCGTACTACCGGCTAAGCTACGAAGAGTCTAACTTGATGTTAATTCACGAAAGAAAATTAAAGTTAAATTTGGAATTGAATTAAATAAGGTGTAACGATCTTTGGAAGGAAGTGGTCTCTGCCTACCCTTCCGGGAATGAGGCGTGACTTTATGTATGTGTATGTATGTAACGACCTTCTTTTATGTAACTAAATGTTATAGTCTTTTAGTTTACCTTATGAGACCTAAAGTAGTTATCAGACTTTTAATAATTTTGTGACCATATGAAAATTGGGCCAAAGTAAAGTAATAAATGGAGTAATATTATACTACTCACCTAAATATTGTATTTGCAAGAAAAAAAAATTACCATGTTTAAAAAGTTTAATTCTTCCTATTCCTTGGGTATAGTATTAACATGAAATCAGCCAACTTGAAGAAAGAAGGAGTTTGGAAATGGTTTTGAGTGAGATCTTCATGGCTCGATAACTATTTATCTGCTCTTAGCGCAGAGATGTTTGCATTTTAAAATGGATGCTTAGTTGAAATACTTCTACAAATCAGAATATAAAAGAGTATTGGTTGCATTTTAATCTATGTAGGACTCTTCTAGTCTTCTTGGCTCACAACCAAATACCTTTATTATGGTGTAAACTCTTAGCTTGGTGGATTCCTCAGTTCATCGTGACAGTTGGTCAATGATCTTGAATCTAGATCCAGACTCTGGAACTCAATTTGTGTTTGATCATTTTACACACACACACAAAAGACATTTTAATTTAACTGGAGAGTTGGTATTTTGTTAATATTATGAAAAAAAAAGCTTTTCTCATGTACCTACCTTACAATATAATATTTTAAAGATCAAAAAGATAATTCTGTGTTGCAATACAGTGTTGCTTACTTACTCTTAAAACAGAGGACCCATTTAATTTCAACAAAAATAGAAATAGACTATTTTGTATTGTTCATTATAAAAACTTGAAGTAGAAACTATCAAGTTCAATTCAAGAATAATGATTGATTGTTGTTTGATTTGGCTAAGCAGGCTCAATTCTACACAACTTACTTACTTTAAAAATAATATAGAGAGTTTTGTGCCAAAAATAATGGTTGGTGATCTGGTGTGATTTGGATGAGCAAAAAGCAGTCCTGTAGAATAATTTCCTTACCATGTGGATTGGAATTTCTGCATTAATCATTTCAGAAAACAGAAGCTCTTTAATTAAAGGCAAAATAATATTTACGAGTATTTGCATTTTATAAATTCTACATTGAGTTTGTTGGGCTGGAGAAAAATAGGAATCAATCTTATTTTCTTTTAATATGTAAAAGTAATATTTACCTAGTTAAAAATAATAAACCTTATGTTTTTACGAAGTAATTGAAAACATTTCATAAATCATTTTAGGAAGTTCTACAATTAAAGGAGCTTACTTGTTTATTAGTTTTTCTCACAGTACCTAAATCAGGGATGAGCTGTAAAATTAGAGTCTCTTGTAAAGGCAAACTTGTGGAGATGAGAAGCCAGCTGAGTTGCGTGCTGGGGGAACATATTTGTAACTTCACTAGTTTTGCTTGTCCGGACAAGTACAAGTACAAGTACAAGTATAATTAACTTAGTTACTTTCACGATAGAATATTGATCTTCATAGATAAAATTTAGTCTGAATAGTTTGTACCATCTTACTGAAGCAATCTAGTAAAATCTTATAAGGTAGATACCTCACCTACTTAACAAAGAATGTTGTTATATTATTCATTGGATAAAATCGTAACAATACAATAAAATAAGCGATTTTTATTCTGGTTGAGTATGACGGAAGACGGGCGTGCTATGGGGCTCGTATTCCTTCTCAAGTTCCACATTAAATCTTTAACATAACTATTACGTCTTCCTTTATTATAGCACTATATTAACTCCTTTGAAGTAATTTTGCCCATTATTTAGCTAAATTCTATGAAAATTAAATGAAGTGGATACTATTTTATCAAATCATAATTTTGTGAAATACCTAACATCTAGGTCAAAGGAACCATCTTGCCTATTGTATTGATTTGTAAAATTCAGACATGTTTCTTAAGATATCTTAAAATCAAAAAAACTTACTATTGTTGAGTTCAGTTCTGGTTTGGATAAGCTAAAAGCAGTCCTGTAGACTAATTTCCATACCGTGAGGATTGGAATAGCTACTTGAATCAGTACGGAATTGCTAAGGTAGTTTTACATTCTGGTTAAAGCATTTAAATCAAATGATTCTAGTTAGAAACATGATTGATTTACAGAGTAAAGAGGGTAGGACAATCTAAGAAAGTCACTTTCAGTAAACAAAGTTCAGTCTTATTTTGTGAATTTTAGTCACTTTGATAATAGATCAAATTGGTTTTAGTAAACTCTCTGGCAGATAAGATAAATCAACATACCTACCAAACAGGAGTGAATGGTCTATAATAATGGAAATAATTCTTTTGAAAACTGACTTTTATATCACATATTTCTTAGTTGGAAGTATAATTAAAACATAGTATCTTTTCCTATTCCTAAGTAAAGTATTATGAGTGGATCCAGAGTGAATCTCTGTCATATATAGTAAAATTAAAGTCTGTTGGAGTAAGAGATTCTTGTGAAGTGATAAAGCCGGCTTGACGGGGAATGTTCATGTAGCGTCACCTGCGTCATCTTACTTGTTTGTCAGTTCAGACAAAGCTTAAAATTAATTCAGTTCAAGGAAATTGAACCAGTTAATTGTATAATTTAAATGATTGATTAGTCTTGTATAAAATTAAACATTTTATTCAGATATTTGATTTGGAAATAATACATTCATAATTTAAGTATTTTTGCCAACTTAACAGAAAGTGTTATTATTATTTAATTTTTTCTATTGGTTGAAATTTAAAACATAACGAAATAAGCGAATTGTGATCTAGTTGAGTGTGTTTGAGGTTCGTTTACTTTCTCAAACTTCACAAAGTCTCTGATTCTAAATAATCTTTATGATAACTTTTCTTTACCTTTGATATTTCTTTTAATCACTATTCTCAAATTAAATACTATAAATATTAGAATATATAAAAGGGTAAATTTTTGTGAAATTGAAAATCTTAACTTGGGGTTGAAAATGACTCGATTCATTCATTTATTCATTCATTCACTTTATCATTTTCAAGGGGGTTGGATGTACCGGGACAGGCTTGCTTGGCCTGCCCCGTGCATTCAATTTCCCAAAGAAAAGTTGAATATCTGTAGGGAAAAGTTAGCCTTTTCTAGTGCCATAAAAAAAAAAAAAAAAAGTTAATCTTTCGCTAGTTTAGGAATAGCTTCATCAATCCGACGGTAGATGATGCTAGTTGTCATACATATATTCGCAGGTCTAGTTTTGAACAGGAAGTAACAAATTCGACACCTTTAGTTATATTTTATAGTAAATAGACATTAAATTAGACAAAAACATTTTATAAAATAATTCCGAAATTATTTAATTTATTTCATGTAATTCTATTATTAATCTCTAAGTAGTTTATTATGTATCATGTTCGTTTTACCTGGTGGGCAAGCAACGAACTACAGAGTAATTCGTCCATTTTGAATTTTGAAGACTCCGAGAAGCAACGCGTTCTTGTTAAAAAGTTTGTAAAAGTAAATTTAAATTTAGAAAAAATGTAGAAAAATAGTTTAGTACTTAAAGTGCAGGCGAATCGTCGTGTGAGTGGTTGCAGACTTCGTCTTCGGGATTCTACAAAAATTGAAAGCTAAGTACTAAGTAGTACTAAGTACTAAGTGGATTTTGGTGTAACACGATTACCTACCTACCTAATAATTTTCTTCCAAGTATTTATTCTATCTATTTAAATATATTTCTCCAAATATCCTCTCTCTCTCTATTTTCTATGATCTGCTTTACAAAATGTGTATTTTCACAGGTCATGAAGACTGAGTGCACTCACGATCAGTGACCTACTATTTCGGTATATTTTTCATAATTTATAATTTAATGTACCTATTCTCCTATTTTAACCTTTCCTATCCTTTCACAGCTCCCGTATATATGTGGAAACACCGAAATCATACTCCTCTTAAATTTACAGGTGGTACAATATACTTGAGTAGTATAGTCAAAGCAGGAGGATGCCGCATCACCAGGGAAGCAGAGGGAGCAGCCAGGCACTAAGTACACCGGATGCCGGGTATGTTTAATATTTTTTCATATTTACCTACTTTTATTTTGTGTACTTGCTTGCCTAAAAGGTAATCCAACAGCTAGGTATTTCTATAATCACCTATTATCATAATCCATAAAATAGTCCATAAATTCAAGTAAATTCATTATTTTATTCTTTCTATAACTTAATTCAGTTTTCATTTCCTTTGTCATAATTTTCTCAATCTACCTTACCTACTTACCTAAATCTTTAGAAAGCAAATAGCAAATAGGTATACCTAAGTGCAGTCTTTAGGTCTATAACCACATAATTAACAAATAATACACCCTAAATTCTTCTTGTAAATATTGCAAAATTTGTCTTATTATTTTCTTAGTAGAATTAGAGTCACAATAATGAGATTTAACTACCTTCTATTTTACTATAAATAAATTATTACCTAGCTGTATTTCTATGAATTTATTAAGTAAATATGTCTCTTTTCATTATGCTATACATACTACATTCATTCAGGTTACTTATAAACTTTTGCTTCTTATAGAATACTTCATTCTTGATAAAGTTATACTGAAAGGTTATTTTGCATTAAAATAAAGTAATAGCATCTTCACTAGTTATTTGGGGTCTTGACTGAAATTATAATATTAAATTCGAACCTAAGATTTACATAAAAGTTTACATACTTGCCATCTATGATGTCTCTTAGTTTTACTGTACATTATAAGCGTTCAAGTTAGTCGTATAGTACCTATTTAGAGTTCTTATCTGGTAATAGCTCTCACATTATTCTGGGTTACTTAACACACAACGTAGAGTCCTATCACTTGACGAATCACTGGCCATATTATCACTTACTTATCACATTTTTACTTATTTACTTTATACTTACCAATTTCCATACATTTTAACCATTGCCGGGGTGGTTACAATTTGTTACGGTTAAACTAGGATTATTTTTCACAGGATTCACAATTCAGTTAGTTATTTAATTTTCTATCAAAATCTGCTCAGTATATTTTAGTGCGTTAAGCTAGGGAAACGTTACAATTTGGTGCATTAGGTTAGTTAGGTAGAATTTGGTCCGGGAAGACCTAGGGTTGGTGCCTTAGGATAGGGTAGGAACGTTACAGTTTCCAACAAGGATGTTAAAAGGATTTTGATTTAGTCTTTTTGTTTGCAAGATGTCATAATCGAGAGTGTTCTTAGCTATGATCCAAGAAAATATCTTCAGCCATTTGCAGATATCAGTGCTTTTCTAGTTGTTGAAAGGATCAAGTAACGGTTTTTTGTGGGGGGTCATTAAAAATTTTAAATTTGTCACGTTCTACGTGCAAAAGTACCTTATGGTCGGTATTGAGTTACGCATATCCCTGTAATCAGCAACTAATAAGCTATTCAAATCCAAAAAGATTATCGTTGTATTAAAACCCGCCATAAGGTCCCTTTGCACGTGGAACGTCATATTTAATGTTATTAATATCATATTTTCAAAACTCTTTAAGATACAAGGGGATCGCTCATATTCGTGAAATCGAAGCCTATAAAAAAATGGAGCGAACGAAAAGAGATTTCCAATGATAAAATTAGATAATAGTACAGAACATAATAGTACTAAAGTAAGTAATAGAGAAGTAGGTAATTACGCTACCTGCGAACCGAATATAATCTCATTCATTCCCCGCCTGGATACCTGAATGGTATCAGACAGCCGCCATTTGATGACGTCACAGGAAGAATGAATACAAGATTGATGAACACACCTTTATGTAAATATACGTGGAACGGTTTCAGTGAATGGTAGGACCCTGCTTATGTTAATGGTGTAAGATAGATAAGTTTGGTATAATATAATGGATATCTAAAATTATATCTGAGCAAATTCAATGATAAACCACAAAATATATTATAGGTAGTACTAGCGTACAGAACTTTCCCTTCGGATCATCATTTAATGAAAAGCTACTTATACCACGTTAAAATTTAAATATAAAAAAAAATGCAAATTCTTTTTAGCTGATTTTTTTAATTATCTCATAATTGGCAAAGTATGGACAATCGGAAGTATTGTCTTAGGACCTAGAACCTATAATGAAAGGATTCCGGAACCATTACTGACTTCTTTCGTCCTCACTTTCAGGAAAATAACGATTAAATTCAATTTTAAGTTTTTCAAAGAGTATCATGATCTTCTGTTTTTTTTTAAATCCCACTTAAGTATTTACGATCCGCGGACCACTTGAAATGTCTCCGCGGACCACTGGTTAATAACCACTGATTTAGGTAAAGCATTAAAATAAATCTGGCGAATCGAATATGATGAATAGTAGGAGTGAGAAAATATTATTAGTGAAGTTAATTTATTTGTGGAGTTATCTAATAGTTGAATAGGTAAAATAATTCAGATGAATTATATTATACTAAGTTATTATAACAGGCCCCATGCACTATCAATTTTTACCGACTTCAAAAAGGAGCTTCTCTATTCTATACGTAAGTATGTAATATTGTTTTTTTTTGTCGAAGAGGATGTTTTATTCTCAGGTAGTATTTCGAAAATTATCTCATCTCTTTCTATTTTTCCTCGAATAGGTTATAAACTCTAAGTTCAACGACCGAACCCATGTTCGCATTGTTCGCCTGTGTCAATATTAATGAAAGTACAAAGAACCACTGCTCTCTTTACATTCCGTGTGTCCAACACAAGCCTACCCTAATTAGAGAGATTTCGGTTAACCGCTTGGGTCCGGTAAGGGTTTTTTGTCTAACCGCGCAACTCTCACTACCTTTGAATTGCTTCAGAACTGATGTGTATATCGTCGGAAAATCTTAGAACTCGTTAATTTTAATTTATTCTTGTGATCACTGATCAGTATAATCAATTATTCAGCTCCATAATGGAGCCTTTATTATGCCACGTTGCTCATTGAGGATACGTTCTACAAATTTGCCTTCTATCTGTAAAATAAACTAAATTCAAAATTTTAATAACCCCCCATACAAACCCGTTACTTGATCCTTTCAAAACTAGAAAAGAGCTGATAATCTTCAAATGGCTGAAGATATTTTCCTGGATCATAGCTAACAACACTCTCGATTGTGACACCTTGCAAACAAAAAAAAAGTAGATTAAAATCGGAGCATCCGTTTAGGAGCTACGATGCCACAGACAGACAGACAGACAAACACACACGTCAAACCCTTTTTCGTCGGGGGTTAATGACGATTTCCACAAGTCCGGTGAAGCTTGAAGTCCGGTGAAGCTTGATCCGTCTACTTTTTCGAATCAAGCATAGGTCAATTAAAAAAAAAAAGACGAATTCCACGATTTGCCGACGCTATAGATACCGGCAAATAACCGTTTGGACCGTTATTATAATTAACTTTTCGTACGCCAGAAGTGGTACCACGTGATGATACCTTGTTCAAGTCGTTTGATATGATAAAGATAAAGCCTCGTATGCTGTGACATCAGCCCCTCTAACATGCTTGGTCCACGCGTGACAGACTTAATTTTGTCGTGCGTATTTTTTATCCTATTGGAGGATATTTCAATATGGCCGGTTTTTTACAGTTAAATATGCGACAAAAATTTTGTCATAGCACTGCATGTTACGGGGATACGGCCACACGGCGGGTTTGTTCAGTGTGCTCGAATCAACGCGAGATCCCAATCACACATTCAAACGTGGGTCCAATACTCCATAGCAAGACAGTTTACAGTACTATCCGAAATTTTAAGTTATGTGAAAGGGCGTTGGTAGTCAAGTTGCTGGGGCCATTAATTTCTACGTAATAAAATAACACGCACGTAAAATACATCGTCAAATTTAACTGGTTGTATTAGTCGGCGAAACAATAACGAAATGTATGAAAATAATAAAAAGTCCGCAAATAGCGAAAGTCGGCAAACACCTAATAGATCGTAATTATCCGCAACATTGTGTTTTGCGCTTCACAAAGTGGCCGGTCACGTAACTGAAGTTTGTATGGAAATTTGAATGATGAGATTTCAACATTATGCTCCTTAGGGAAAGTTGTTCAGTTTTATTGCGGATAAATAACCAGTTAAATATCTCGGTATATTTTGGCTAATGCAATCATCGAAAAAAAACTTGGCATGATGTCAAATGGACACAGTGTACCTACTTAAATGATTTTTTTAAATGTATAAATATCTGAATATGTTGATTAAATTATGATATTGATTAAAAGCACCAGTGGCTAAATGGCTAAGGCCATTGACTTCCATTCGGAAGTTCACGGGTTCAAGCCAATGTGTTTTCGATTTTCGTATTCAAAAATTCGTTTATTTGACGCTCTAACTGTGAACGAAAATATCATAGGAAATCTGTACACACGCGAAGTAATTAATAACTTGTGTGTGGAGTTTATCAATCCGCACTGGGCCAGTGTGGTA
Organism: Teleiodes luculella; assembly: GCA_948473455.1. NCBI lineage: Eukaryota > Metazoa > Arthropoda > Insecta > Lepidoptera > Gelechiidae > Teleiodes > Teleiodes luculella. The sequence continues at coordinate 12,217,557 of OX419598.1, read as the reverse complement.
AAGGCCTGTTCACCCTAATTTTCCTTGAGCCTCTTGGTGGGGATATACATAAGCTTAACGACGAACGACTAATTAAAACAACAATACAAGTAGGTAAATAAATAAAAACACTTTATATAACCTAACACAGGTAATCAGAATTCACAAAGGCCGCTTTATCGCTTGTCGCGAATAGATCGTACCCTGGTAGAGACCAGGTAACCTTAGGGTAATAATAATAGTTTCTTCCGGCGAGTTCTTCTTCACAGAAGACAGCCAAATTGTGAACTCGCCTCGACGTCGAAAAGTGATTTGTAAAATCTTACTTCGAATAAAACATATTTCATTTCATTTCAATAATAAAAAGTATTCATAATTTTTTAGTTTATAAACAGGCGTAACAATTGAGTCAAACTATTGTGGAAGACTGATGTCTAAAATGGGTGTAATTGTAAACCTGTGATTCAGGTCATCAGGCCTACCCTACAAAAAGTTTTGCATGTTAGGCTGTGTGAAAAAAGTATTTGTGAAGGAATATAATTCAAGAGCGAAAAATTAAGTAGGTAACATTAAAATATTTAAATTAAATAAAGCAATAGGGTACAGTATAAGAGTACACTCATAATCATAGGAAAAAAAAAGTTAAAAGTCAAAAGTCAAATGTTTTATTCGAAGTAAGATTTCACAAATCACTTTTCGACGTCGAGGCGAGTTCACAATTTGGCTGTCTTCGCCAAAGAAAGAAACTCCACAGGCGTAGCATCTTTTCAAAATATTTAACAAAATTATTATTTTATACAATTTGATTAATATAACAACAATTAATTAACACAGAGTGCAAACGAGATATGCAATTTGAGGAAGGCAACCAGTCAAAGTAGAAAAACTAAACTATATAACCAAAGCAGCACCACGTTCAGAAAGGTGAAGATTAGATGTAACTCAGGCTCAGCCAGAGATTGAAAAGCAGCACTCTCTGACCTTTTCATCCTGTACTCTCATTGTGTCCTACATATTACTATGTACCTACCTATGTTTTTACTTATTGTATTGGATGAATAAAGTTTAGTTTTATTTTGTTTTTATACTATACTAGCTGACAGTTTTTCCTGTGAGAATGAGGTATTTTCCCGTGGTAAAAGGTAGCCTATGTTACTGAGGGCGAATGTAGCTTTCAATGGTAAAAGAATTTTTGAAATCGGTTCAGTAGTTTTTAAGTTTATTCATTACAAACATACACACACACAAAAATACAAATCTTCCCTATTTATAATAATAGTATGAAGGTATGATAGAATGATAGTAGACGCTGATAAGAATTATATTTATCTAGTGACCACACTGCGGCACTTAATTGTCAATATCCAGTTCGGTGCAAAAAATTGGAGTCGCATCATCAATCAGCCGCCGAGACGATCAATCATGGCGTCAATTACTGGTTTATTAATTCCCCTTCAGCCCGAAGGTTTTTTGCACTGCCTTGAGGAAAAAGCTGAAAATATTAGGCTCGCAGATTCAGCATCTTTTGCTGTTTTCAGTACTAGTCTATCTTCTTTTATCTTCTATCTATCATATTATCATACTAGTCATCATATCATACCAATATTATAAAGAGGAAAGATTTGTATTATTGTGTGTGTGTGTGTGCGCGTGCGTGTGTATGTTTGTAATGAATAAACTCAAAAACTACTGTGCCGATTACAAAAATTCTTTCACCATTAGAAAGCTACGTTCACCCTGAGTAACAAAGGCTATATTTTAATTTTTTTAGTTAGGTATCCTTACTAAAACTTCAATAATGTAACCCAAGGTGCCAAAATATACCTAAAATATTCCTAATAATTGAATGGGCTCCGAAACTACTGAACCGATTTTGGTGAAACTTGGTACAAAGATAGAATAGACCTTGGGAAAGAGCACAAGCTACGATTTTCTGCGGGAAAATTTCTCATTCCCATGGGAAAAAATATTAAAGAGGGCGGAGTCGGCACAAAGAAAGAATAGACCTTGCGGAAGAATATAGGCTATATTTTACTGCGGGAAAATACCTCATTCCCACGGGAAAAACTATAAACGTGGGCGGAGCCGTGGCGGGAAGCTAGTAATATAATAAAACTGAAGAATCAGTGTGTCTGTACATTAATTTGTTTTTCAAGAAACTGATTGTAGGTGGTAAAGGGAGTTTAGCTGAACACAAAAATACAAGTTTTGGAAAAAATGTATGTCTGTCTGTTTGTACACGCTAATCTTTGGAACTACTGGACGGATTTTAATTAAACTTTACAGTAATATAGCTTATACATCAGAATAACATATAGACTACTTTTTACCGCGGGAAAATACTAAACCTGTTAACGAGGGCGGAGTCACGGGGCGGAAAGCTAGTAGTGAAATAAAACTGCCGATATGTCTATCTTCATTCATTTCTCATGCTACAAAAATGTTTATGGTTTGTACCTATTTTGCATGTAAATATCGTAAATGTCTCGAGACCATCTAGTGCGGGTCGCGGGAAGCCGCTGGATGCGGGCAGCGCAGGACCGATCATTGTGGAAATCTTTGGGGAGGCCTTTGTCCAACAGTGGATGGCTGATAATGCTTATATTTTAAAACTGTCTTTTTAGGTATCCATTTTAGAAAAAAATATATAGGTACTACACAAGCTAGATTTGTTTAGTGGTGCTCGTTATGATGAGTTAAAATCATTCGTATTAATTTATCTCACTTTTAGTTTGTTCTTCTAATTGTTCTCATTTTATAACCATTTTTTTTGTGTTTTATTCTTTCTTTTTTTTTGTAGTAAATTATGTCTACGTACTTAAGTAATTTTATAAGACTAAGTTTGTATTGTTTTTTTGTTGGTGGAAAACACCGCGGGAAAAGCTCTTTGGTAAAAATCCACGTTTTTAAAACTACAAAACGAATTTAATACTAAATTAGCTTCTTATCTCCTACACTTTCATTAGCTTTGTGATAAAGGCCGTTATTTTTTCTGCATCTGATCTTCTTCTGATAAATCAGTTCCCTCATTTTTTTAATGGCTTCTTCTATTTCGCAAGGTTCCTCGTTTGTTTCTGCTAACCTGCAAATGTTGAGGATTCAGTCCATGATCCATCATTTATGATGACAGACAGAAAAGTACCCTCGTCAATCAGAGGACAGATAAAGGAAGCAATCCAAAGCTAAGTAATAAGCTGTAAAAAAACGTGTAGGTAATTCAGAACATATTATACGTCAGTGAGCTTATTACACTTTTTTTTATTGACCTATGCTTGAGTCGAAAAAGTACGACGAATCAAGTTCACTGAACTTGCAGGGGAGCGGAAGACTCTACCCCAAAAAAAAGTCATATACCAACGCGTCTAGGGGCGGCTCAAGGGAGCCTCGGACCTCGGCCGAGCGCGTTGATACTGAAAAACATCGTGAAGGAGACGACGCCTGAGGGGCTCCGTCTCTGATTAACAATTTTGATTTTGGTTTAGGCCGCGCCCCCGCCGCCGGCGGGTTCGGGCACTGTTACCTGAAGAGTGCTTATTACACATGCACCGAACCTATGTACTTGCGATACTTTTGTAATACATAACCTTAATAGCAAAACTCAAGCATTAAAAAAATAAGAATGTTTGTCATCGACTCGCAAAGAAGACGAATAGCAAAACAGCAAAAAAAATATTTACTTATCTCGCCAGCATTTGTTTAGGTAGACAATAATCTAACTCATCGGCTATGATGAATACTATACAACGTGAAATTTAACTGGTTGTTTATTGCAACGTATTTTATATAAAACTAGCTTCCCTCCGCGGCTCCGCCCGCGTATATAGATTTTCCCGTGGGAATGAGGAATTATCCCGCGGTAAAAGTTAGCCTATGTTCTTCCGCAAGGTCTATTCTATATTTGTGCCAACTCCGCCCGCTTTAACTATTTTTCTCGTGGGAATAAGAACATTTCCCGCGGTAAATAGTAGCCTATGTTCTTTTCTAAGGTCTTTTCTAACTTTGTGCCAAGTTTCACTAAAATCGGTTCAGTACTTTTGGAGAATTTTCAATTATTAGGAATATTTTACGTATTTTTTTTACACCTTGGGTTACATTATTGAAGTTTTAGTAAGGATCCCTAATTTTTTTGAAAATATAATATAGCCTATGTTACTCAGGGTGAATGTAGCTTCCCAACAGTGAAAGAATTTTTGAAATCGGTTCAGTAGTTTCGGAGCCTATTCGATGCAAACAAAAAACAATCAAACCTTTCCTCTTTATAATTTTATTATATAAAATGTATAGATAGTGTATACCTAATTCAGGTACTTAGTCAATCAAAAAGGAACATTTTGCTAACAGAACGTTATGAGAAAAATGTAAGACGACGTTTTCTTAATGGAACTTATGCTCTACTCATGGGCTTCTACCTCGGAAAAAAATGTTTTTTGCTGCGTTCATTGTTGGTGTATCTTTTCTCCAAATGTACAAATCTGTTCAGTCGTTTCACCGCTTCATACAAACATTCATAATTTGAATTTATATTAAATGTGAAATAAAATAAATCTTCTTTTTTCTGGTAGAGCAGAAATAACAAAACAACATCCCTTTTATATCAAACTGTTGTTTAAATCTGAGGCCCAGTGCATTGTGGGTCGACTCTTGTTGCCTTCGGGCCAACTCTTTCTTTCCTTGTTTTTTCTACATCCTAAAAACACACGGGAGATATCCGTAATGAGCATTATCAAAATTTTTTGCCGAGAGCTGTGCCTTTTGACCTTCATTCTTTTGTGAGAGAAACATTAATGCTCATCAAAGTCTAATTCGCAACAACCTTGACATGACATTTGAAATTGTTTTTATTTTATAATGCTAACCAAAAAAATCTACAAAAAGGACATCATTCACGTTTCATACAATGTTGGACCAAAAAAGTGAAAATGCCGGCCAAGGAAAAAAAGTGTATTTTTCGGATAGAACACGTCGTAGTTTCTATATTTCTTTACTTTTTTTTTACATTTTCTGTATATTTTTTTTTATTTTTTTACTTTTTTTTCTTAATAGTAAACAAAAAAAAGTCGATGAATGATCATTCTTATGCATCATAATAATACTTTCATAATATATTTTTTAATTATATTAAACAAATACATACTTAATCCATGTGGGCCCCTATTATAATAATAAAAAAATAAGTTAAACTACATAAAATAAAGGAATATAATATATTCAAAACAATATGACTACATGCGCTGTGACATGCGTCAAAATAATACTTTTCTAACAACATTTTTATTATTTAATTAGTAGCTTCTAACTATACAACCATGGGGTGCACAGGATTAGTGTCATAGTAAAATAATACAGGAATTGTGTGTTCTACCCGAAAGTTATACTTTTTTCTGCTGGCCGGCACTTTTATTTTTTTTGGTCCAAAATGAATGATACCCTTTGTATCGCAATTTCCACGGCATTCAGTTTTGTAGAATGAAAAACTGATAGGTAGTGACACTGGAACTGGTAGTGACTAAGGGCTAAAAATAAGGACTTTTTAGTGGTTTGTTTTAGGTTTTTTTTAATGAATGCATATTAAAGTCCCTTAACGCGGTCCATCAAGATGTCATAATACCTGCCAATTTAACGAGTAATTATTCACTTTATTGGATCCTTTGTCAAAAAGTACATCAAAAGAAGAACAAAGACAACCAATAACAAAGCAAATCTAAATATAGCTCGTGGTCCTGTTGAATTTAAAATAAAAGGAATATTTGATTAAGATTACTCGATCTAGCTATTTATTAATTTCTGTGGGGCGGCCGCAGTTAGTCACATAATTATATGACTAAAGTCACAGTCAAGTAAAATAGTTGTGTCTCACGTCACGAGAGGTAAGTATAGGTATTAACAACTTGCTTTACTACTACGAGTCGGCATACAATTTGTTTACCTAGGCAAATAACTATCAGACGGCTTCAACCATCGGGCTGCGACATAGAATAACCACAAAATAGCCGTCCTGTCGCTCACGTGTGGTATTGAAGGCCTATTTTTCACGTTATCCGTCACAATGCCCACAATGCCCACAATGCACAAGCGTACGCCCGCCGCAAATCCGCAGGCTATCAGTCCGCCCACAGAGAACAATTAGGGCTGACACCGCATGCACAAAAAGGATAGCACAGAAGCAAATCCCATTCCATATTTTCGGCACAGAATACGGAATAGTAGTCCTTAGGTCCTTACATACTAAGTAGTCCCTAAATTAGCGACATAATTCAAATAAATAGCAACTCTAGCTCCGTTACAATTAAGTGCAAGATATGGTAAGGATATTTATTTATTTATTTATTGTTAGGTTTTAAGATTTTCAATGCAAAAAAAATCATTTAACTCATTTAAGACCCAAAAAATAACTCGTATACACAACAACAAAAGACGCCCCGGCCCCGACGGATCTGTTCGCGGTTCGTGCGTCGTGATTTTCTGTAAAAAAGTAAGTTGGTCGCGTTTCTTGCGTTTTCAATAATGCCCTTCGACTTAAATGCATTTATTTATTTATTTTAAGTAACAACCGAATTAAAAAATTTCAACGGGGCGGTGTGGTAACACTGTTTACATAGAAACTTACTTAGCGATAACCTTTGAATCAAAACAACTATTTTTAACTCAATAGCGATAACAGTCGCGTTATGCTCTCACGCCAGCTATTTCACTGAGAAGCGTCTATATGCGTTGCTAAAGTGCTTCGTATGGGGTTTAATATCCATACCCTTCTTTCTCTCTTGCAGAGAAATCCCGCATGCCAGGTATACCGGCAAATATCTGACAGACGACCTCTATCCTGGCACGTATTATCTTACCAAAATTGACAAAGCTTGTATACAATGTAATGTTGGGTTGGTTGGTACGTAAAATTGTCTAGATTCTTGGCTGTGCTTTGGCTCCATGGTAATTAAACAATTTGAATTCGATTAATTCAAATGAAGGGCCATTCGAGTAAGACATTACTGTATATGTACTGATGCCGGTATAGAAAAAAACCGTGAGGAAAGGAAAGAAAAAAATGTGTAATTCACCAAACGGCAAACTTAGATTATGTAATAATTATCAAATTGGGAATCTGTAGAAATAGGATTCTGCAGAATTGGGAATCTGTAGAAATGGGATTCTGTTGAATTGAAAATCTGTAGAAATGGGTCGAAACGGATTAAAATCGATATTTTCGACAGAAACGTATACGTATAAGTGCGAATAAAGGCACCTTTTACATACAATCTCTTCTTCATCACTGCAACAGCACCTTCCACAACATTGATCTACATTCAAGTAACAATAATTTTAGACAAAAATGTAAGTAAGCCAAAGTTAATTTGTATTTCACAAACACAAAATATACCTTCAGTTAAAAGAAATTTACATAGCAATGCTTGGGTCCACGTCTTCTTTCATCTCTGTCAGTCTAGTCACATTATCGGCTGTGATAACTGCCAGCAAGCTTCCTTTGGGAGGCAGGTCTTTCTTTTCAATCCACTTGCAAATCTGGTCGTAAATAAACGGCATTGGGGTCCAAGATCCAGTGCGAGCGTTAGGCATTATCTCCTCGTTTTGTTTCGTCTTCAAAATGTCCGGTAAAATCGCTACAACTGACGCGTTTTTCGGAAAACCTGACTTCTTGTTGCCAAGAGATTTGGCAAGATGGTGGACTGCCGCTTTGGCCATACCGTAGCCGATCATACCTGGCGTGCTGTACAAAGCTGTTCTTGCACCAGTTAGGACTAGTAAACCATCTGGGGCCAGGTATTTCGTGGCTAAAGACGCAGCGATGGTAGAACTCCAAACAGATTGCATCCACATGAGCTCCGTCTGAGCTGATAGGTTATTCGCAGCGTTTCCACCTACCCAGCCTCCGGCAAAGCACAACACAGCATCTAGCTCTTCTGATTTTAATGCATTTTCCATTTCAGTGAGGACTTGCCTCTCTTGAGCTAGGCAGCTGATTTCTCGTGGCTGGATGTTGTAATGAGCCTCCTCATTTTTCTTGAAGTCAACATTGGCTACCCAGAAGTTGTCGGCTTTGAATCTTTTCAGACAAAACGATCCGAGGTTTCCACTGCCACCGTAGATGGCTATTCTTCCTGCGTAACTCATAATTATTAATTTACTGTTTAATTCTATTCAATTTCAGATCTTTCATTATATTAAATTCCAATTTTAATTTCAAAATACATTAAATTCTAACGAACCAGGAATACATTGACATTGATAGTAGTTTTTTTAAGTTCTTTCCCTTATGGGAAAGGCAAAGCCCATACAGCCTAGTCTTTACTAAGTTTTAGATGCTTTTTTAAATGGAAACAACAGTTGACAACTAAAAATGACACCTCACTAATTTTATTAGTCGCCAAATTATTATTTATACTACCTTACCTATATTTTCAGTTGACTTACTTATTATTTTTGCTACCTTATAGTAGCTGCCATTATTTAATTTTTATGATAGCCCCCTAATTTTTATGTTTTGAGGCTTATTTATGATAATTAAAGCCAAATAATATAAATACTGCCAAATTATTTTTTTAGTTGCTAACAGTTTGTCACCGTTTCAGTTTTTAGTCGCCTCGAAAATAATGAGCCTTTCTTAAATAGCCATCGTCGTTGGTAGCTTTACAATCTGCTATAATCACAAAAACCGGTTCAAAGAGAAACGGTTCATTAAAAAAAGGGGATAACGCAATTCATAACTCCATTTCGGAAGCCATCGGAGCAGAATATTAAGAAAGTAATGTCTCATTAGCGCGGTTAGCCAAAGAAGAAAATCAGCGGCAAAAATCATCTCGAAGCCGTAACGAGGAAAAGATTTCGGTAAAAAAAGTTACTGGTACTTGAAAGCAATTTATCGCTTCCATTTCCCTTTCCTAAGGGCGGTGGTGTAAATTTCGATAAGTTTTAGGGTTACGCAGTTATTGCTCTCAGAAGGGTAGTACGACCCAGTTTTTTTTTTTGTGTGGTTAGTCACATAGCCAGTGTCAACGGTTTCGGTGGGTAAAACAATATATTCGTTAATTTTTTATTATAAACTACTTCATTTATGCAGATAATGATAGCATATAAAATAGGTGAACATATTTGAAAATAAAATAAATAATAAGAATTATATCAGTTTGGAGTCGCCGGGTATCGATCCTGGTACCTCTTGCGTGCTAAGCGAGCGCTCTACCATCTGAGCTACGCCCCGTGTACGCCCCCGATACTCGTACAGTAGGCCTACTATGTAAGTAGCGACAGGCTCGAGAAGCTGTCAAACGCGACATATTGACAGAACTACTATGGCTCTAATGTCACTATGTCGCGTTTGACAGCTTCTCGAGCCTGTCGCTACTTACATAGTAAGCCTACAGATGATCTTATCTCACGAGTGCAGGCGAGCCATACTTGTGTGTGTGCGTCTTGTGTGTTTACATTGTGTTTGTGTGCGTAGCGCTCAGTTTTGTAGTACACACACAAGAGTGCGTGTCTATACGCACTACACTACAAGTAAGGCTCGTCGCCTGCAGTCGTGAGGTAAAATAACTATTGTAGAAATTCGAAAGAACACCTTCAACTAGTTTGATGCTCAACTTTAGCCGTACTAAATTGTCAAAGTCAAAGTCAAAGTCAAAGTCAAAGTCAAATAGTGTTTATTCAAAGTAAGATTTCACAAATCATTTTTTGACGTCGAGGAGAGTTCACGATTTGGCTGTCTTCTGTGGAGAAGAACTCTCCGGAAGAAACTCCACAGGCGTTGCATCTTTTCAAAATATTTTTACATAGGTAATTATTATTGTATACAATTTGATTAATATAACAAAGAGTGCAGACGAAATATGAAATTAAAGGAAGGCAACCAGTCAAAGTAGAAAAACTAAACTATATAAACAATAAAACAATCGGCAATCGACTAGAGCAGACCAGTCCCCCCAAGCAGCACCACGTTCACGGGTTTGACGTATGGGACAGTCATCGCCGGGCTCAACCATATTAGAGGGCTTTGCTTTATTAAACAGCTAGGTGCCTACTTATTCAGTGAACAGCCTCCGTGGTTTAGTGGTCAAAAGCTCGCCTGACGTTACGGAGGTTCCGGGTTCGAATCCCGGTGGGGACTCGTCGAACAAATATCACTTTGTGAGACTTTCCTCAGTTTGATCAGGACATTGCAGGCTAAATCGCCTGATTCTCCAAAAATAAAGATGATTCCGTGCTTCGGAAGGCACTTAAAGCCGTTGGTCCCGGCTACAATCTGCGAGTGCGGATATAGTCGTTATAGGAGCCATGTCGGAAGCCTAAAGCTGTTCTATAATTCCGACACCAGGGTTTGTGAGGTAAATTAACCCGAACGGTAAAAAGAAGCAGACTTGGTGAAGGAAATGTTGTAACTGGTACCTAGTCATCGTTTGAAAATCATTAATTTAATTGGATTTTAATTTAAATGTTTGCAATGTTTTATTTGTTAGTATTTCACATTCAGGGTAGACATATTATATGAATCGATAAACGTTAGGTAATGTAAAGTAAGTATTTATCTGTACCTACTACCTACCTACCCATAAGGCACTTGACTGATCCGACCTAAATAGATATAAAAGCCACTTAATTTGTTTCATACTACTTTCGATTTAGGTCTTCTAACTTAACTTTATTTCATAATTTTCAGTTAGTTTCCTTTTGAAGAAGATATGTATTTTAATAAATTATTTTTATTTAGTTTTTTCTTTCTTTCTTTATAAGGTAGTGATTATAATATTTTACCAACTTTAACAACTTTGATATAAATGAACATTATGGTAACATTTTGCTATAATATCAAGTAAACATCTAACTAGGCGCTAGACGACTTAGGGGAAGGCAGCATATGGCGGGTTTCCGCGAAATCCTTTTATGTTCCATCTCGCTCTAACACTCTAGGCTCAAATATTGCGATACACACAGCTGTAAAGAACTGAACGTGAAAACAAATAAATAAATAAATACGTGGGACATCTCACACACGGCCATCTGACCCCAAACTAGGCAGAGCCTGTACTATGGTTGTCAGACAGCTGATATACATACATAATATAAATATACAACATCCAGACACAATGCAAACCAAGTGCTCGCTCATCACACGAATGTTTGCCCTGCCTGGGCGGGATTCGAACCCGCGACCTTGTGCTTCGTAGGCAGACGTACTACTAATAACAACTAGGCTACGAGGAGGCCACACAATTTTGATCCAAGAAAGATTTGTCTGGGGCAACGGGTTGCGCCATTTCTGTTGCGGAGTACTGGGTAAAACAAATCTGACCTCTTGACCATAGACACGAACAAGAAGGCACAAAAAAAACATATCAACAGGTACAGTATAGTTAACTGATAGACATTGCTACCCTATCGATAAGGCCGCCTGTTGACTTAACTTAGTTTACGTAACTACTGTTGTACTGGATAGTGGGTGCTTGACACAAACCCCCGGACTACCCAATGCGTACACGGAATAATAAAACGGTTGGTTCTCGAAACAGACAGTATAATTTATTCGGTAAAAATCGGTACAAAAAGTGGACTGTAATAATTCGATACAATAACGGTGGAACAACACTACGGTCGATAAGAAATTACTACAATATGGGTACAGCACTACGGTGACAGGTTAGAATAACGCGGCACTTTCAAAACGGTAGGTATTCGATTTCACACGGCTCACTATTATCACTAACACTACTGCACTGTACTCGCGGTTAATTATTGTAGTCGGTTGTTTCTTCTCTTCAGTTTCGATCGCTCCGATTAGCTCGGCTGAACTGACTGAACTGACTTTTGGAACTGACTTGCTGGTTCGGGATGCGGCCGGTTTAAATACTAATTCCCGCGGAAACTTCCAGATCGCCATTCATTCTCGAAGTCTGATGACAGCTCTGGACGATATATCGATCCCTTTCGCACAGTCATCTCATCTACTTCCGGAAAGTTCGCTATTCACGGCGTACGTCGCTCATAGTCGGTCGGTCTCTATTTCCGGAAAGTTCGCCATTCATGTTCATATGTCGTTCCTTGTCACATAGTCTGTCGGTCTCTCTCTAGCTTCCGGAGAGTTTGCTTGACGTCTCGAACGATTGGCTATCATCGAACTTTCTTGACGTTTCTACCAATAGCGTGATCGATGGGTTGCCAACAATCAGCGGTTGCGACGTTTGGATACATTTACGGTGTTCAATCGGTCGGTTTTAATGCGATGTCCGTGTTCGGATATATTTCTGTGTTTCGTCGCGAACATACTCCCGCCGTGCGCCGTCGTCATTGGCGGCGCATCAACTCCGGTGAAGCGACGAGCAGTTCTTCAGCTATCGGTTGTATTGTCGGTTGCTTTGCGGTGCGACTCCCGCCGGTGTTGCAGTACGGGATACGGTTCGGTCTTGCGGTGTTACACGGTGATCTGGCGATACACGGTGACTGTGCTCGGTTACGGTGTCGGTGGTTCCTCCCGCCGGTGATGAAGTGCGGGATATCGGTTGCGGTGTGGCGGTTGTTGACGGTTCATATGGTGAGCTGGACACTACGAGCTGAAGGCGTGGGGACGGTGTTCGGTTCTCCAGTTCTCGGTGGACTCTCCCGCCGGTGATGCAGTGCGGGATGAGGTTGGTTGCGGTCGGTGCACTCGGTGACTGGACACGGCGCGCTGGTGCCACGGGAACGGTTTTCGGTGGGTCGAAGGCGTCGAAACGGTTTCTCGGTGAACTGTCGGTGGACGAAGTCCGTAGCAGTAGTTGACTCGACGTCCTGCGCTTCGGTTGTTCACGCCATGGAGCACCCAACCCAGTACGGTGAACGATGCTACGGGTTGGTCAACTGGTCCACTCTTGACGAGACTGGTGACCAGGAACTGCCAGTTGTCCTGTCCTATTAGGATAGTCGGTTTTCCATCTTCATACTGGAGTTTCTCGGTGATCCCTTTCAGATGGTCGCAATGTTCCAGGTCTTCGGCTTTAACGGTTTGCGGTGACAGCTTCAGTTCATCGATGGTTCTTGCCTTCATCTGGAATGCACCTCCCAGACCTTCGATTTTCAGGGTGACTCTTCTTGAGTTCTCGGTGTTAAGCTTCACCCCAGCAACGGCTTCGATGTCGAGTGGATCCCTCTGTCCTTGGCATCCGATCTTCTGTGCGATCTTCGAGTCGATGAGGGTTACGGTCGATCCATCATCCAGCAGCGCGAAGGTGCTTACGGAGCCTCGTGGTCCTGATATTTTTACGGGCAGTATCTTGAGGAATGCGTTCTGCTTTTCCGATGATGCGGTTGCCACTCTTTCTTCGGTTTCTTTCTGTTTCCTCTGGTAGTGCAGCAGAGGATGGTGGGAACCTTTGCAGTCGTTGATGGCGCATGGTTGGTATTTGCATCGGTGCCCTGGCATTCTCTTCTTAAGGCAGCGGAAGCACAAGTTGTACTCCTTGGCCATCTTCCATCGGTTATCGGAATCAGCAGTCTTGAACTTCTTGCATTCCTTTTCTTCATGGCCGGTTGCTTTGCACAGGATGCATTTCTTGACAGGGCGGCGAACTTGATGCAGCTTACTTTTGTCAGTTCGGTACAATTTCGGTTTCTTCTTTTCCTCGCAACGACGGTCGGTATCGGTGTGCTGCCTTTCCTGTCTTCTTTCTTCTCTCGGTTCCACTCTTCTTTCGGTTATTTTGAACGTACGGTGATGTTCTCGGTGGCGGTTTGAACGGTTGAACGACGGTTTGCTGCCATATTTTGGAGAATCGCTGGAGCTGATCTTCTCCAATGGCGCATATTTCCCACACTTGCTGGCTTCCTTCTCGATGAACTGGCAGAACTTGACGAGGTCTGGTACATCTTCCGGTTGATCCTCCTCATAGTCGTACCACTTGGAGCGCAGCGGCGCGGTGAGTTTCTCCACCAGCGTCCTCAGCACCTCGGTGTTATATAGGTAGTGGTGACGCTTCAGGACTTGAAAAGTAGCCACGCTGTTCTGTACCTTGCATGAGAACAGGCACACGTCTTGCGGAGCGTCGGTGAGGCGCGGTAATTCTCGAAGAGCTTCTAACTCGGCGAGGGCGATTGCGTCCGGTCTCCCGAATCTTGTTTCCAGGATCTTCAGGATTTCCCCAGGTTTTCCATTAGCAATGAGCAGACGGTTCACGGCTTCATGTGCTCTGCCTTTTAGGGATCGGCGCAGTCTTGCAATATTCTCGATTTCGGTGAAGTGACCCTCAGTTTCATGGTAGGCAGCACGGTAGGCGAGCCAGTCTTGGTACGCCCCGTTGAAGAAGGGCAGTTCCGCTAGGTATCGTGGAACTGCAGGCGGTTGAGCGGAGCGTGCTGCGAGGGCGATGGCTTCGGCAAGTTCAGTCAAGCCAACGCGGTCTTCGTCCATCGGTTTTCTCATCCTCGGTTTTTCGGTTTTCGGTCGAGGCTGGACGGTCTTCGGCTGAGCGGCATCAGCAGTGTTGCGATCCACGGTTCTTCGGTATTCTTGATACATGTCTTCCATGGAGTCGCATGGCTGGACTCGCGAATGGGCGTCAACCCACTGTCGAGTCCTCGGTTGCTCGTTGACGGATGCGGCTTCTTCGTCTTCGTCATCGTCGTCTTCGGTCTCGATACGACGAACTTCAGCTTGGACCAGTTATATTTCGGCTTCGGCAATTCGCTTGTTATCGTCGGCGATCTTTCTCGCATTCTCCAGCTTGATTCTCGCAAGCTTCTCCATGGTTGCTGCGAGGCGCTTCTCTCGCTGCGATGCCTTGCTTGCTCCGGATCCTCGGGACATCACTTCTCCACGGTCCTCTTCTTGTGCCGGGGTCCGGTGTGCTGGCCCTGGGAGCGGCTGGTCGGTTAGAGCCATTCCACCTGTCGGCAGGTCATCGGTGCTCTGACGCGTCAGATAATCCAGATCTTGGATTATCTCCTGGTGATCTCTCCCCGTTTTCGACCTTGTGATTGGCATTTTCGACAGGGTTTCACGGTACACTATTGACACGGTTACACTAGTACGCGGTCGCACTAATTGTTCAGAGTTTATTTACAGTCAATCGGTTAATTTTGTCTGTACACCTTGGCAACACTACGCGGAACGTCAATAGTTCACTTTACGTACACTTGGTAACAGTCACTATTAATTCACTTTTATTTAGACGGCACGGTTCACTGTCCGTTCGAGATCCGGCTCGAAGGACCACTATGTACTGGATAGTGGGTGCTTGACACAAACCCCCGGACTACCCAATGCGTACACGGAATAATAAAACGGTTGGTTCTCGAAACAGACAGTATAATTTATTCGGTAAAAATCGGTACAAAAAGTGGACTGTAATAATTCGATACAATAACGGTGGAACAACACTACGGTCGATAAGAAATTACTACAATATGGGTACAGCACTACGGTGACAGGTTAGAATAACGCGGCACTTTCAAAACGGTAGGTATTCGATTTCACACGGCTCACTATTATCACTAACACTACTGCACTGTACTCGCGGTTAATTATTGTAGTCGGTTGTTTCTTCTCTTCAGTTTCGATCGCTCCGATTAGCTCGGCTGAACTGACTGAACTGACTTTTGGAACTGACTTGCTGGTTCGGGATGCGGCCGGTTTAAATACTAATTCCCGCGGAAACTTCCAGATCGCCATTCATTCTCGAAGTCTGATGACAGCTCTGGACGATATATCGATCCCTTTCGCACAGTCATCTCATCTACTTCCGGAAAGTTCGCTATTCACGGCGTACGTCGCTCATAGTCGGTCGGTCTCTATTTCCGGAAAGTTCGCCATTCATGTTCATATGTCGTTCCTTGTCACATAGTCTGTCGGTCTCTCTCTAGCTTCCGGAGAGTTTGCTTGACGTCTCGAACGATTGGCTGTCATCGAACTTTCTTGACGTTTCTACCAATAGCGTGATCGATGGGTTGCCAACAATCAGCGGTTGCGACGTTTAGATACATTTACGGTGTTCAATCGGTCGGTTTTAATGCGATGTCCGTGTTCGGATATATTTCTGTGTTTCGTCGCGAACAACTGTAATATTTATGTGTTTTCTCGTTTGGTTTTAATAAAGAATCATTAACATAATATGTCCCCACCGAGGGGCTCGACCCAGGGTGAATAGGCCTTAGTCGACCACGCTGGCCTAGTGCGGGTTGGTCAACTTCACACACAATCCTAGCATTACTTCGCAAGTGTGTGCAGGTTTCCTCATGATGTTTTCTTTCACCGTAAAAGCGTCAAATAAACGTACATAATTATGAATTCGAAAATCGAAAACACATTGGTACGTGCCGAGGTTCGAACCGCGAACTTCCGAATGGAAGTCAACGGCCCTAGCCACTTGGCCACCAACGTTCTACAGAATATTAAAGACGTAATAAATAATATTTTTGTGTTTATAAGTAAAGGTTTTCTATTCATAGTAACATTTACAAAATTATTTTTCAATGTCGAAACTTATACTAATAATAATTTTAAGAACGCGAAAAGTCACACAATTCACAATCAGAGTGCCGAGTGCAAGTTTTGTAACAAAAATAAATGCGCTCGATATCGAGAGCGTAAACGCGATTTTGTGTGGAATTGAAAGTACGCCATCTGTTGACAGTTCACTGAAGCAAAACTTCTATTTTGTGACTAAAAGACTAGCACTTGGCATTGGCACTCAGAAGTTTTGAACGTTTCGCCCTTGTGTCAGACTCTGCAGATACTAGTATTTACATATAAATCTAGGACACTGATGCATTTTGAGCGTCGAGAGCTGCATTAAGAGTACACACTGCGCCAACATTACAGTCCTGCTTTACCTAAAACTAACCCACAAGGCAGATTCTTAAATCGCTTAATAGTGTAAAAATGTTTCAAACGATTTCTCTGTTAACACCTAATACCAAAATATAGATGACATAAAAAGATGTAACGCCTGTGGAGTTTCTTATTATGAAAATCCCCGAATAAAAGTGATCGGTATCGAAAAACAGCCACGGTTGTGGGTAAAAATAAAAGTAGGTAATAAGAACCAGTAATTATAAATTGCTTATTCATTAAATGAACATTTTATTCTCGAAGTAGTAAATGGATTCACCAATATCTTCTTCTTCTATCTATCTAAATAATAAAACTGTAGAGGTCAAATGTCAGTACATAGAAAAAAAAAGACGAAATCCGAGTCTGAAAGAAATGAAATAGAACATATCCAGATAATTCTCTTTTTTTTTATTTCTCTGTCTGTTTGTCTGTTTGTACGGGATAATCTCCTAAACTATTGGACCGATCTGAATGAAATTTTGCATGGTTTTTCTTTACATCCCTGGTCAACATCTTGAAAATTAAAGATTTTCCGTGGGATAGATAAAAATTACTATTGAAAAGGCTAAAAACAACGCGGGCGTAACCGCGGGCAGATAGCTAGTACTATAATAAAACTGAAGAATCGGCGTGTCTGTAAATTAATTTGTTTCAAAAAAAACTGGTTGTAGGGAGTGTACATGAAAACAAAAATACAAATTTGAAAAAAAAAACCGTCTGTCTGTCTGTCTGTTTGTACAAGCTTATCTCTGGAACTACTGGACGGATTTTAATGAAACTTCCCAATCCTAATTATATAGCTTAAATATCAGAATAACACATAGGCTACTTTTTACCGCGGAAAATACTTCTTTCTGACGGAAAAACCTGTTAACGCGGACAGAGCCGCGGGGCGGAAAGCTAGTATAAAATATTCCCTCCAAAAGTCATTGCGAATAGGCTATTTGACTGGTTTTTAAAATATATTTTTTATTATTCAGTAGTGTTTGTGGATCCCAGTAATAGTTGTATTTTTTAATTCTGGTACATATTTCCTGAAAAATATCAAAATAAAAATTCAATAGCGCGCCAAAACGCTACTTTGACAATATGGCGTCGCAATGGCATCGGTGACGTCACTAGCCAGTACTACTACTACAAGTTGCTTAAGTAGAAAACGATGTTTACTGGCTAGTGACATATGTCCTATACCCGACCAAACAGGAGCGTTTTGAGTCACGTGACAAACGCCAAAAAAAATACATTTTTATTTACGGATTTTTACATAAATTAATTATTATTTTCAACTTCCCATAGTAAATATCCATTTTTAAACTTACATTACATACTGATTACAGTAATTAACACTTTATTTTTCGCATTGTCAAATAGCCTATCGTCCATAAACCCTTAAACTATCAGACCGCGCAATTCGCCCGAGTGTCCGCTAACCGGTCACATCCGGATATCTCACGCGGGTCACCGCACACGAGCTAATCGGCACAGACGACCGCCGGTCATTATCGGATGGCCGGTCGAGAAACAACTGAAGGGGAAAAGAATTCCGGATACTTCGCAGTTAGTAACAGTTTAATGGTCTTTGTTCAGCTCTATTTTAGATGTTCTTTAGCAATCAAGTCCGGTGAAGCTTGATCCGTCGTAGTTTTTCGACTTAAGCATAGGTCAATTTTTAAAAAAGTTCTATAACAAGGGACATTTAGGATTATTTTGTAGAGAAGCGTAACAGATTATGCTACGAAATTAATAGACAAAGACCAAGACAAGCCAATGACATTTATTTGCATGGATA
Source organism: Teleiodes luculella (assembly GCA_948473455.1). NCBI lineage: Eukaryota > Metazoa > Arthropoda > Insecta > Lepidoptera > Gelechiidae > Teleiodes > Teleiodes luculella. The sequence goes on along the minus strand of OX419598.1, from coordinate 12,198,979 downwards.
CATGGTAGACTAAATCAGTTTTCATCAAAAACTTAATTCACTTCAATTTAAGATTTAATTAGAAATATTAAAATTAAATAAAATGAGATGCAGAAATGTTAATAAAAGTGAAATATTTAATTCACTTTTTTAAACATTTTTATCTATAAAATAAAACTGTAGAGATTGAAAATCTATACATAGAAAAAAATGCTAAAACCGAATCAGGGGGATATAAGAAGCGATATAGAATATAATCCAGTTTTTTTTTGTTTTTTGTTTGTCTGTTTGTACGTTCTACTCTCCGAAACTATTGGACCGATTTGAATGAAATGCATGATGGTACAGTAGACAGCACATGCGGCTGGACATGTTGACCTTGAGAGCGCCCGTATTCTGTAGTGGTAGGAGTGAATTTCGTAGTGCGAGTGTCCAACCGCATGTGCTGGCTTCTGTACCTCATATCCCCGGTCAACGTCTTAGGTAGTTTTTACCACGGGAAAATATCTCGTTCCTACGGGACACTGCACGAAAAAGTCAAAAATTTACGCGGGCGTAGGCGCGGGCGGGCAGATAGCTTCTAATTAAATTAAATGAAATCATTTATTTTAACTTTTGGACATTTTACATCACTTAGTCGTCAAATAAATAAATTAATAATCATCAAACAAATTAACTACAAAATAATCACCAGCACTTATATTCACTAGGCTCCATGATCTAAATTTGCTTGAGTACCAACCAACTAAGCCGTTCTAGATACTATTTAAATCTGTCACAGACAATATAACCTGATGAATTCACAAGAAACTGTTTTCAAGACAAATCAAGCTTTAAAATTATTAGGCTCTAAAGAACAAATTTGTTAAAATAGGACTTTTAGTTTGGGGCATCGCCTCCCATTGGATAGAGATTGAACAGTAATTAATTACTTTGAAATATCAAGTGCTTCAAAATTATTTCACGAAGCTTATAGCAAAAAAAATAATTTGAAAAAGTCTAAAATTTAATGTCTGTGAAATCGTAGAGATAAACAAAAATGACTAGACGGCTTATTTTAGATTTAGATTTTTCTAAACACATAGCGACATCGAATCAGAAAGTAATAAGTTTTGCTTAAACTAAGGCTGGGTTGGGTCTCGTCACAAACTAATGAATAAGTAGGTATATCAAGTCCGGTGAAGCTTGATTGGTCGTACCTTTTCACAAAGAGACGATGCGATATTTGTTTGAACAGTCTTCACCGTCGGTGGCAAAGTGGCGTTGACTTCCATTCCGAAGATCGGGGGTTCAAACCTCGGCACGTACCAATGTGTTTTAGATTTTAGAATTCATGTACGTTTATTCAACGCTTTTACGGCGAAGGAAAACATCGTGAGGAAACCGGCACACACCTGCGAAGTAATTCAAAGGTTGTGTGAGAAGTTGACCAACCCGCGCTGGGTCAGCGTGGTCAATTACCGGTTATTGAATCTATGGCACCGTAAACCCCTTGCGGGGAGTCGGTCGCGGCTCGCAGTGAGTAAAGACCCGGCAATCCAATTTATTGCAACAGTTCCCAGTTTACAAAAACGTCCCGGAGGATTAGAGCGAGACGACTGCTGGGTTGTGACCACTGTTTACTTACTCACTTGTTTTATGTTTTCTTGTAGGTTTCAGTACAATGTTTTAAGACGAATATTTTATTTTTTTTCTGAATTCGAGGATTGTTTTTTTTATTGGGACTACAGAACTGAATTATTTGTACTAGATTGGCAAATTAATTCACTACTCCGAGAATAGAATGTCCATTTAGTGACCAAGCAATTATAATTACTGGTTCTTATTACCTTACTAGCTTTCCACCCCGCACCTCCACCCGCGTCAACAGGTTTTCCCGTGGGAAAGGTGTATTTTCCCGCGGTAAAAAGTAGCCTATATGTTATTCTGATGTATAAGATATATATTACTAGCTGTTCGCCCCGCGGCTCCGCCCGCTCTCAAGGGTATGAAAAGTAGATGTTGGCCGATTCTCAGACCTACTGAATACGCTCACAAAATTTCATGAGAATCGGTCTAGCCGTTTCGGAGGAGTATGGGAACGAAAACTGTGACACGAAAATTTTATATATAAGATAAAGTTTCATTAAAATCCGTCCAGTAGTTCCAGAGATTAGCGAGTACAAACAGCTCCGGCCATTCAGGAAACCGGTTTCCTAGACAGACAAAGAGACGGGCATTTTTTTTCAAATCTTTTATTTTTGTTTTCAGCTACACTCCCTTTATCACCTACAATCAGTTTTTTGAAAAACAAATCAATGTACGGACACGCCGATTCTTTAGTTTTATTTATTAGTGTTCTATTCTGATTAACTAATGACACTGGAATCGGGAACCGGGAACAAAGATACAACTGGGTGGTCTCTCAGAGTTAATATAGGTAATTGACTCAAACAACTAGTGGACGCAGCCACCCCCAACTTACAAAAAACTATTATTAAACTACCTACATCCCTCCACCACTATTTCTTACTTAGCCTAAAAGAATTGCTTAAAATCTACGACTTTACGATTCCGTTTTTGTTGCTCAATCAATGTTGGACTACGCTGATCCTGACAAGTACTAGGCTGAGCCGCATTAGGGTTTTCCTCGCAGTCTGCCCAGCAGTTGTCAATGTCTTTTTCTTTAGGCTCTTCCACCAAGGGTCAATCGCTCTCGAAAGCACTTGGTCCCGAATCGGCTCTGCCCGCCGTAATGATCGTGACAGGAATATCCCTTTAAGCAGACAATGGTGAATCCAGCCCAGGGAGATCAAAAGTTCCGTGATCCACAGGTTGTACTATTATTAGACTACCTACATCTAGATAGAAGAAAATTTACATCTACCTGTCATTCCGCTAAGCTAGTTCGCTTTAATTTTTCAAAACTAGTTAGGTCTGAAAATTAAACGCCCTACCAACTACAGCGGTGGAAATCCTTAGACACTGGGTACAATTTAATCTTTCAACTGAGTGCCACAGAGCAGATGGAACGGTAGGTGAATTCATATATTTTTGGAGACATTTGCGCTACTCGAACGAGTGCGATACCGAAACAGTCTATCAAGGTTCAAAATGTACGTGAATGAGGGCTCTGCAGTACTCTACACAAGATACTGTCAAAAATAAAGTATTGTAAGATTCCGGCTCCATTTTTTTTGACTACGTTCAATTAGATCCGTATTGGACTGTAGAATAGTATGTGCAAATATATAAAAAATAACCATATGAGAGCACAGGTTTTTAGGTTTAAATTCATACCTAATAATGCACTCTTACATGTAATATTTTGAGGTGGTGGATTTGGTTTTGCTTTATCTCTAAAAATTATAATTTAATGTAAGCGCAGTATAAAAGCAAAATTCCGATATTTTATCTGTTTCGAGCGAATTTTCCTACTACTCTATAATTATAAGGGAATCGGTTGTAACTGTAAGTAACTGACAATTTTGTATCCCTAAATTTCCACACTTAATTTATATAATATAGGGTGTAATTATATTAGCGCACAATATTTGGGATAAACTTAACCATGAATGAAGATAAGTTTCCCCAAGGAACATACTTTATATCTCAAAATTGAAATTTAACTTTTCATAGAAACTTTGTATGAAAAGTAGAATTTTAATTTTGTGATTTTAAAGTATGTTTCTTGGGGAAAGTTATTTAGTTTCATAGGTAGGGCCTTTCTAATATTTTGTGCCCTAATTTATTTACACTATGTATGTCGCTTAAAAAGGCGACATGCAAACCAGTATTCTGTTTATTTTAAATAAATAAATGTGAGACATCTCACACACGGCCATCTGACCACAAACTAGACAGAGCCTGTACTATGGGTGTCAGACAGCTGATATACATACATATATAAATAAATATACAACATCCAGACACAAGGCAAACACAAGTGCTCATCACACACGAATGTTTGACCTTGTGCTTCGTAGGCAGACGTACTACCAACTAGGCTACGAGGCCGTCAATTTTGTTTTTTTCTTATAATCAAAGTTAATATAAATATATTAATAGATATTTTAATGCCAAGGTACTGCACCTACTGTTTTTTCTTCTCTACCGTTGACCCAAGGGAATGCAATTTGACCCGCGGCTATCAACTTAATTGCAGCACTCTCTTATCTGCACTAGGAATTATATAGATTATAGACACGATCCGACACGGTTGGGTTACATACTTACAAATATACACATATGCATACATAAAGACATGCTCTTTTCCGTAATGCAGTGAGAAGGGTAACCTATCACATTTTCGAAAAACTGATATCCGAATTTCAATAATCCGTAAACGATTCATACATTTTTCAATTTCCATTGTATGACTTGACATATTTTTAAATCACCACAATAACACTTTACAGAAGTATTCTTTTTCCGCACAACGTTATTCCGTTTTACGATTAATCTTTTTTACTAAATACCGTAATCTCACTTAGTCTTTTTTTAAACGCTAGATTTTTTTTGTTGTTATTTTTATTATTCCGAAGTAACAATTATTATTATTTTTTATAATTACGATACATAATGTTTTTGGAGTTCAGGGCACCCCGACATCTGTCGGTTAGGTTAGAAGGGTATGGCGGGCGTGGTAGGCGAGCAAAGCGAGCCCACCTCGCCCGCCATACCCTTCTGTTAGGTTTGACATGTATGCATGCCTGTTTGTGCTTGGTTGCATGCTTGCTTGCTTGCTTGCTTGCTTCATGCTTGCTTGCTTGCATGCATGCTTGCTTGCTTGCATGCTTGATGGAGTACAGAACGTAAAATGGAGAAATGAAATTTGACCTTGCAATATAATGGTTCAATTGAGCTATCGCACATGTAAAAAAATGGTTAATGTTGTCATGGATTTTCGGTATACTGGTAAATAGTTTAGCGGAAATTTGAAACATCGGTGAACAAGTAAAAAGGTCAATTAAAACGCGGAAATATAATACAATGGAAAATGTTATTTCGGATAATAAATAAAATTTCCAACTGATAAATGTCAAAAAGTTAGCGGAATAACAATATTCGGAACAAAAAATATCGGAAATACAATAGGTAACCAGTGAGAAGAGTATTAATAAGAGGAGCCCAAACTAAAACAACTTTCAGCGTAGTGTTTATAAGATTTCGTATGCAGATGCGTATAAGTGTGCCTAAATCCGGATTTTTTTCTGTAAATATAGAATAAACTATCGATCGACAAATTGATTATAAATATTTTGGTAATAAAAATGTATTCCTTTATAGAATTTCGCGGGGTGGCGTGGCGACAAAGAACACTTCCTGGCCACGCCACCAATTTTGTTTAATTGCTGTAAATCCATTAGACGACATATTTTTAGGGTTTCGTAGCCAAATGGCAAAAAACGGAACCCTTATAGATTCGTCATGTCTGTCTGTCCGTCCGTCCGTCCGTCCGTATGTCACAGCCACTTTTCTCCGAAACTATAAAGACTATACTGTTCAAACTTGGTAAGAAGATGTATTCTGTGAACCGCATTAAGATTTTCACACAAAAATAGAAAAAAAAAAACAATAAATTTTGGGGGCTCCTCATAAATAGAACTAAAACACAAAAATTTTTTTTTTTCATAAAACCCATACGTGTGGTTTATTTATAGATAAGTAGGTCTTCAAAAATGGTATTGAGGTTTCTAATATAATTTTTTTCTAAACTTAATAGCTTGCGCGAGAGACACTTCCAAAGTGGTAAAATGTGTGTCCCCCTCCTCTAACTTCTAAAATAAGAGGATGATAGAATTAAAAAAAAAATATGATGCAAACAAACAAACATACAAACATACAAACAAACAAACAGCTAAAACACAACAACACAAACAACAAAACAAAAAACAACAGCTATGCAAACTTCCACCGAAAATTGGTTTAAACCAGATCTAGAAAGTAGTTTTTTTTTAATACGTCATAAATCGTAAACAGCAATTTACCTTTCACTATTATTAAAACATCAGTCAAAGTTACAACGAACTACAAGAACATAAGAAGAAGAAGAAGAAGAAGAAGATATTATTGCTGTTACGGAACCCTTCATGAGCTAGTCCGACTCGCACTTGGCCGCTTTTTTTATTTCACGACAAAAACAGACATTTAATGAACATTTTCTCTGCTACATCTCAATCAATTCGCTGGTGTGGCGCGGCCACAAAGTGCGACATCAAATATATACATATGTTACGTTCAAAGATCGAAAACGCTCAGTGAGCGGAAAAATAGCTCACAACGCGTTGTGGTCAGAGTAAAACATCCACATGGCGAAATTCGTGTTATGGCTCTAATGAAAACGCGCACGACGCGTTGTGGCAATCACTGAAAGACCAAATAGCGAAATTCGTGTCGTGGATGACATGCTATTCGATCTCAACGCGTTGTGGCAATGAAGAAAAGCTATGACGCGTATGGAATATTATTTGATTACGACGCACTCTACTTTCCGATATGGATCCTACTAGGCCTAGGCTGGAAACGTTTTGGTAGATGCCCTTAGGAAATATTTTTATTTTATAAAATAATTAGCGCTCACATTTAAATTCACTCTCATAAATGAATAAAACTGATGTTTTAATGCGTTTTTGCACCCGAGCCGACACCGACCAGTTACATAACATACAACCTGTCCGTCGTGAAATGGTTAAAACAATGAATACTCAGAACGCGTCATGGCTTTTCTTCATTGCTACAACGCGTTGAGATCGAATAGCATCTCAGCCACGACACGAATTTCGCTATTTGGTCCTTCTGTGATTGCCACAACGCGTCGTACGCGTTTTCATTAGAGCCATAACACGAATTTCGCCATGTGGATGTTTTACTGTGACCACAACGCGTTGTGAGCTATTTTTCCGCTCACTGAGCGTTTTCGATCTTTGAGCGTAACACATATACACATGGATCGGTCCTGCGCTGCCCGCATCCAGCGGCTTCCCGCGACCCTCACCAGATCGTCGGTCCACCTCGTGCCCACGTTATGATTTCTGGCACGTTTGTGATGGAAAGAATACATTTTATTATGAAGCTTAGTACTCACTGCGTGCAGTTAAGTGGTTTTACCGCGTAACATCTTTAAGTTGTTTACCGCTAGCTATACGTAGAATTGAGTCTACTTGTTCATCACGGTTTTATTTAGCTTTTTCATACACTGTGGCTTAAAGAGATAATATCTTCTTGAGAATTTTAATGTAGACCGCTGTCTTGGAATAAGAAATTTCTGTTTCTGCACTTATAATAACAGAACTTATATGCTCGTCGCAAGTTAGTCTTCAAACTGCTATTTATTTGTAATGTAAAACATAAAAATACAATACAATTCTCTATTTATTATGATAATCATTAACGATTTACTTGTTCTATCATAACCGAAAAGTGCAAATTTTCCTGAGGTGAAAAACTGCCTATCTAAGGTACCTACATACTTTCCATCCCGATTTAATTTTGTTCAGTAGTTTCGAGTGAAAACAAAACCACAATTTTAAAAATTTTGCATAGGTATAAGTAATAATAAAAAACTGGCAAAAATAATAAAAAGCTCAAACAGGTGAAACATAAAAGGTGAAATTTTAAAAAGCAATTTCTCGAATAAAGTGGACGAGATTAAAAGCGAATCGAAAACGAATATTATAAAGTAACAAATGAAACTGAGCGAGTTATCTTTAAAACAAAAAAACACGTTTTATCATGAAAATATATATTTTAAATCCAATCCAATTTGTCGCCGTCAACGAATGGAATGATGGTAGCGAACTCGACAAACGACGTGGGATTATCCAAGTCCGATTTGTTTAAACTTTATAAAAACACGATTTATTTAAATCTACCCTCATCTGATCTGCTGCTCTTATCATGCGTCGTTTTCAAAAGGCTTGCTTTTATAAAGAGAAATCCCTAGGTTAGGGGTGTCACGTAGTTATGGTTTGTTTCATATTAATCTGACAAAAGGTCATTGACGCCTGCATACAATGCGCACATTTTTTTCAAACGATACGATAAAACTATAGGAAATTATCGCAAAATACGTAATTTGGCATACCGTAGTAGAAAGCGGGCTGAGCTTGTGACCTCGCCAGACATTTTGGCGTTACATTTTTTAAATAACTTTCAAGAAAAGAAAGAGGTCAATGAACTTTTGTCCGGATTTATATGATACAGACCATAGGAGCTGGCCTGTAAATTTCACGTCAATGTGTGCGTGCGATATTTGAAACTTTGTATATAGAGTGAGCCATCTGTGTGAGGAGCGCCTCGGACGCCGCCATTTTTCTAATTTGTGCATGAGAGTATTACCACTATAAAAAGGCGTAAGTTCCTAAAAATATTAAAGAAACTGAGCAATCCACTCACTTTCCCTTTAATTTAGCGTTGCTATAAACGCATGGGTATTTAGAATAATATTGACTATTTACACGATAAGAAATTTCTGGGTTAAATTAACATCTATTTTTGCTTAGACTGCTTCATTCTGAGATGAGAGTCAGTCTTGATTTGAGAAAAGTTTTTCACTGACGTCACAGTATTATATTCTATCTAGGTATGACGAGTAAACAACTTTGAGTTTTGATTCAAACAGGCGATGACATAATAATTTTGTAAGCGATATGTAAATTGAACCACGTTTTACACAAAAAAATTTTTTTTTTTTTTTTTCAGTTATATAGCATACTATCGACCCGGCCCCGGCTCCGCACTGTATTGTGGGTTATCCTTAAGTATATTATGCATGTATTATACATAACCTTTCTCTTGAATCACTCGAACCATTTAAAAAAAACCGCATCAAAATCCGTTGCGTAGTTTTAAAGATTTAAGCATACATAGGGACATAGGGACAGAGAAAGCGACTTTGTTTTATACTATGTAGTGATAAAGCGAAACGTGACGATCTACCTGTAGTAGCTATACTCGTAAATGTGTCAAATTTTCACACGTATAGCTTCTTCATCCAGAATCGTCTAAACGTGCCTACCATTTTCTCCCACTGACCCGTATAATTTTGACAAGGGTCTTAGGGAATGTGGTCGGACAAAGTTTTGTAGGAAAATATTTCATTCTTTGATGAATGAACCATATGAAACAAGGATATACTTCATAGCTGAGAAGAGCATTCATTTCAAAGATTAATCATCATTATTAATTCGGTCGGTATTTGGACGACTCCTTGACTCCATAGTTTAGTCGGGACTTTGAACCGCGTCTAGGGCAAACAAACATTCGTGTGATTAACACTTCTGTTTGCCTTCGTATGTTGCATACTTTTGTGTATAAATAAAAAAATATTAACCAGCTATATCACACACAAGAAAACGTTGGTGTTTTTTATTTATTATAAATATTTTTTTATTAATAACATATTTTTTATTGATAACATTTACAATATATCTAAAACAATTAGAACATAATTAAATTTACAAATAAAATATTTAGATGGTTGTCAATAATCTGTAATTATTATTATTGAACAAAATGGGATAAATACTTCGATATAAATAACGAAAAATCCAGCAACCGAACTATGTGCGTTCCCTTCGAGAGGCCACAGTGGATTTCGTTGGTTCCGAGTAAACAAAGATTTAGCAGGAGGTTTAAAAGAATTGTAGGCAGAAAATAAAATTTGTAGAAGTTATAAGTCAAGCGCTACAGATCGTCAAATGGGTTCCATAATATAAGGATATATTCAAAAGTTTTTAAATAAAATAAAACAAGCACAATCTATGGTAATTCCGTTATCTATTTCTGATTTTCCTGCAAAAATCCCCTAATAAATACAAATATAATGTCATTATCGTAAACAAGATTCTTTCATAAGAAGTAAATTCAACTTGGCACGAAATTTTCGTGCTTATTTCGTTTATTATGTTGCGACACTCGGCATCTGCCGATTCTTGCTCATATAACTTTTTGTCTTTTTCTCATACTTGTAATATTTGTAGACACACACACACACATGTGTATATGTCGCTACTGAAGTACTGAATGAGGTCTTACTGATTTTAGTACAAACAGTACAAGACACTGTTTAGGCTGTAACAAATGATATTTACGAAACTAGAATACTCGTAAGTCGAGTTTATGTAAATGGAGTTTCTATCTTATTATGTATCTTTACTTTGTATTTTACCATTTGGCTAGTGTTGGTTTGGATAGCCAAAGTGATCCGGGTTCGAGACTCTGCCCGAGCTCAATAGAAATTTTCGTTTTTTTCTTATTTAACATATAAAGTTCATTTATAAGTCCTACTAGCACACATTCAATTTCGACAACTTGTAATTTCAACCTGAATAAACAAAAATACTTTTGAATATTTAAATCACTTAGTTACACAATTATACTTTACTTTGGTAAATTCTAGCAAAATTTGCAGTCCTCTGTAGACAAGAGCACGCCGAAAAAATCCCGCCGTAAATCCTAAAAGCAAATATCACTCCTGTTCATATTTCACTTCGATTTAAAAATGGTATTTCTTATCGATATTCCGCAGGACATTAATATGAAATGATAGATAGTTCGTCACTCCAAAAGTCACTTTACGGACGCATCCCTTTTCACATTATGACAGAAGGTCGGTGCTAAATGCAGTTGATCCGTAAAATTCGGGGCCAACCTCTTTTATAGAACACAGGAATTCTTTTTAGGAAGTAACAATGGGATTATTCTCCTGTGAAAACGTTGGATTTATATAAATTCCTATTTTTAAGATCCGATATCAAATCTTGAATGGATTATATTAATTACTAGCTGTCTGCCCGCGGCTACGCCAGCGTTGTTTTTCGACGTAATTTTTAACTATCCCACGGGAACCATTTAATTTGGTACCACCATGCAAAATTGCATTCAAATAGGTCTAACAGTTTCGGAGATAAGCCCGTACGCTGAGCCGTATGAATTACTAAAAAATTTTAACTATCCCACGGGATTAAAAGTATCTATGATGTTGACCGGGGATATAAGGTACCAACTAGGGTTTTCTCGGTACTGAAATAACCGAGAATTCCCGGGAATACAATAAATGGTACCGGGAAATCTAAACTATGTCCAGGGAATTCCCGGTACTGCACAAACACCAAAATTTTAGTACGAAATTGCGATTTTTGAAACTGCAAGTGAGGCTCGCGAATGCAACCACGACAGAAGTACGTGGAAGATTTGGTGCACACCTTGGTGTTTTCAAAGCAAGATTGAACAGGCATTTTCTTGGTTCCATCATCAGCTACGTAGTCACTTTCCATCTGGTGAGACTGTGGGCAGATCGCAAACCCATGTCAAAAAAAGGGCCAATTAATTGAAATAAAAAGTAATCATGGCAACATCTAAATTTCATGACCTCTTTCTCTTTATTCTAGGACTCTATAGATATACGACATGGTCCAAGAAAACAAGGTCTAACAAGAAGACCACGTGACTGACACAAGAATACGTCATTTCTACGTCATTTTGCCTATTTATCCTTGTCGAATGCGTGTAATAGACAAGGATGAACAGCGAAAAATGACGTAGGCTTGTGTCAGTCACGTGGTCTTCTTGTTAGACCTTGTTTTCTTAGACAATGATATAAGATGCCTTAACCCCTTAAATGGACTTTAATAGGACGGTCGTCGGTTCAAAATCACGTAATGTTAGTACCATAAGCTTGTAAGACCTAATAATGGCAGATAAAAATAAAAAAACACAAAGATTTACAATTTAATAGAGCTAGAAGACGTCGATAGCTTGACAAGGGTCTAGTTTAGTTAGGAACTGAGTTAGATGAGTTGAACGCTATAGATATGGTATCCTAAAAAATCCAGGAACATCATCTGTATTGAGTTCCTTGATGACCAACCGCGCTTTAATTTTTTTTCTCGTACTAGGCAAATATTACTGTAGATACCTACTGTATTTTATGGTTTAGTCGGAAAGTAATCATTATTTCACCAACTCTAGCTTTATATTTATAGGGGAAAAAATATTGCAAATATAATACGTATATTTAATTGGGAATTTCAAGTATTCAGCACGCTAAATATAATAATAATTATATTGCATTTGTAGAACTTACTTCTAAGAGAGTATTGTTGTTTTTGTCGTTGTTCTTGTTTGTTGTGTTATCTATATTCTATTCTATTTTTTACTTTATGTGCCTTTAATTACTGTATTCTACATGTGCTTTACTAACATAACTACATTTAGTATGATTGTGTATAAAGTATTGAAATGTTTAAAGGGCTATAAGACATCCAACCTTTATTCTCGGAGATTGGTTTATAAAGGGAATTTGTACATAAGTACAAATTTTATATCCTAGATTTTTTTTTTATTATCCCAAATCTAAGAGTTTATATTTTTTAGTCTATACCACAGAAGTCTATACTCTGACAATAGGAATTTAGGTGACGCAGTGTCATATTGAAATGAAAGAAATTAATTATCTTTACTGGCTGTCCGCCCGCGGCTACGCCTGCGTTGTATTTTGACTTTACTGTGCAGTTTTCTATCTAAGATGTTGACTGGGGACATAATGTACCACCATGCCAAATTTCATTCAAATCAGTCCAACGGTTTCGGAGTTTAGCCCGTACAAACTGACAAATAAAAAATTTGAAAGAAAAATGTGATAATAATAATGTTTTATATCACTTCTTACATCTCCCTGACTCCGTTTTTAGCATTTTTCTTCTATGTACAGGTTTTCGACTCTACAGTTTTATTATATAGATTGCACACAAACAGAAACACAAATACAGATAGGTTGGTACTAATGTAATACTTCTAGTTCATGCGATAGTTTATGCACCGATAGTTGACCATTTAAGCGGATTTCAAACTATAAAAAAATTAAGAAATCGTACTTGTTTACTAATTAATGATAAGTATTCCCTCGTGACAACTAATTACCTGTTGAAACTGTCCTTGTGAATATTATTGTTAATGACTTTCACATGGGTACAGAATTTGATATCAAATTTGAAAAAACATAGGTACACGATTTGAACACAAGCCAACAGCCGCAAAGTTAAAAGCCATTCTTCATTTAAAAGTTGACTCTACATAGCTGGAACGTGTAGCGAAACAAAATCTATGCTGCCATATTTCACGACAACATAAAAACGATAAAAACGAACAGTTCAAACTGGCGCAAAATAAAAGTCACTGGCCGGTGAACTGATTCGAATTTTAAAAATTTAATAAACGTGTAACGAGCTATAGCGCGCAACTTTCTGCCAGTTTAGAAATGGTTACATCGTTAGTTTGTAGAAAACGTAGTAAATATTAAAATTAATTAATGGAACTTTTAATCCGCCTTTGTTTAATCTTCGGACAATAAAAACCATTATACCTAAAAGCATTATTTATTGAACAACTCAAAAGCAAATAGGTATGCTATCTTCTGAAATTCAAGCATTTGTAATTAAATTTTGTTAAATCACCTATTGAATCGAGATCAAACACGAAAGATTAATATCGCACAATGCCGTTATTCAAGCGTAAAATTATCATTAATAGACAAGTAAAATAATTTGTACTGTGTACGCTTACTCAATTTTGTATAATTTTATGCAAGCATTTTTGAATAATTATAGAACAATTTTAGCAGCATTTACAGCCTCCGTGGCCGAGTGGTATAATGCTTGCGTCACGTTACCAACGTTACGCAGGTTCCGGGTTAGAATTCCGGTGGGGCACTTGTCTACCAAAATATCACTATGAGACTTTCCGTAGTTTTATTAGAATACTGCAGGCTGAAACTCCCTCCCTCTTCTGATTATCCATAGAGAGAGATGATTTTTTGCTTCGGAAGACACTTAAAACAGTTGGTCCCGGCTACTATCTATGTAGTCGTTGCATGAGTCATGTCAGAGAAGCCTTAGGCGATTCAATAATTCTGACAAGAGGGTTGGTGAGGTAGGTTACCTCGAAACCCACACGATAAACGAGCAGACAAGTCGTATTATGATGGTCCCATAGCCTAGTTGGTAGGGAGCCTGTTTTCGAAGCACAACAGGGTCGAACCCCACATTGATTCAGAAAACATTCGTGGAATGAGCTCTTGTGTTTGCCTTTTGTCTGGATGCTGTATACGGCCATAGACACCCACAGTACATGTTTTGTTCTGTATATAGCCTAGGCCCTTGTGTGTGATGTCCCCATATAATTTATTTATGTTAAGTTGTACACATATAGCATGCATTAAATTATAATTCTTTAGAGGATGTAGTATAAATCTTTTAGCTGTGCGTAACCTGCAATTCGATGTCACGAACGAACACCGTTCACAGTGATTTAATTTGAATGGTTAAATTGCAGAGCTCTTAATTAAAGCCTTTTTGAACAGTAATTTTGAATGTAGAACTACTGAGTATGATAAAGTGATTCTATATTGTGATTTATGATTTATAATTTAATTTTAATTTAATACCGGTTTTTTTTACGGACAGATTACCTACTTAGTTTGTAATACGCGTTGCTTCAAAACACAGTCGCAAAAAATTTTGTATTAATAGAGTTGAACTAATTAATATTCTACTCTATTATTCAACACTTTCGAAGCAATCTAACTAACAAATGTTGTTTTGACGGTTAGACAGTAATATTTTAGTTCAATATTTGTCTAAATACGTCGAACTTTCATCTTCAGCTATCTCTCTATCTAAGTTTTTAGTTAGAGGTCATTCAAGTACTTGCAAATTGATGGACAGAACAAAGATGGTATAGATAGACTATCTATTAAACAGTTCGAGGGACGCAGGTATTTTTGAATCATTCGAACGTTAATTCGCATTTGATTTTTAAAATGATTGCACACGAAAATTTAATTACTATCATCATAGACCATTTTTATTTTAAATGTATTTAATATAATACCTATTTTATATCATTATTATTAAAATTGCCATTTTCATTAGTAAGTATACGGGTATTATTTACCGTGCTTTGTTTCCCTACCTTAATACTGGAACAAAGCTAAAAGCTAATGCTACAAAAAAAAAGTTGATAATTAATACAGTCTAAAAGAGTATCAGAAGAATCGTTTAACATTGTGAAAAACGACTTTATCTGAACTTGGCCATTTCAGCTGGCCCCGTAACCTAGTTGGTAGTGTGCCTGCCTACACTAATTCGTGTGATGAGCACTTTTTTGTCTTGTGTCTTGATGTTGTATATTTATGTAGGTATATCAGCTGTCTAACACTCATTATAGGCTTTATCTAGTCTGGGTTCTGGGGTAGGGTGTCTATTGTGTGATATGTCCCCCACATATTTATTTATACTATATTGCGAGTAATTGAGTCTTCTCATCCATATTTTTTTTACACTGGATAAATTTCGTTTTGGAGCAATATTTTTGACAGCATTATTGTCTACATTACAGTTTCACACGTACAGTTTTATCATTCGTCGCAGGACTCTCGTAATTAAGATTCGAGTAATCGAATCTTAACGTCTAGTTTAGATAGGTCTCTATTAAGCTTAATTTGGGACTTCCACGATTGTCTAGGAATTGTTCTCCATAGTTTAGATAATTCCGAGTAGATCCTGTGGTTAAGAGGAACTGTCGGGGCTGGATTAGTGTGTTAATTAGTCAATAGAGAGAGTTACGACTAGGTGATTAGGTTAAGAATGAGAGACTAGAAGCACTTAGTGAATAATTGATATCGGTACTAGTAGAGGAGAATGTTGTAATGAAATTTTGCAACTTATGATATCCTATTACCTATGTAATGTTACTTTACTATGAAAATGTATTGACGGCCCCGTAGCCCAGTTGGTAGTACATCTGCCTTCGAAGCAAAGGGTTGCGGGTTCGAATCCTGCCCAGGGCAAACATTCGTGTGATGAGCACTTGTGTTTGCCTTGTATATTTATATCTATGTTTATCAGCTGTCTGACACCCATACAAATACAAACCATACCTAGTACAGGCTCTGCCTAGTTTGGGGTCAGATGGCCGTGTGAGAGATATTCCACATAATTATTTATTATTATTATTTAAATAAGAAACAAAAGATATATTATTGACAGCCACCTCCACCAAGGGGCTCGAGCTTACCCTGCATCAGGGTGAGCAGAGATTAGTTGATCACGCTGGCTTTGATCCCAGTCCGGTGAAGCTTGATTTGTCGTACCTTTTCGACACAAGCATAGGTCAATTCAAAAAAAAAAAAAAAAAAGCTGGCTTTGAACACAAATGGCGTATAGCGGCGGCGCGCCGCTTTGAATATCTTCACAGACGTGGGCAGCTTTGAAAGAAGGAAAGAAAGAGAGAGAGAGAGAAAAAGAGAATAATGTGAGTTAAAAGCCGTAGTGGAGCGTTGGAGGGTTCTTCTCCACAGCAGCGCAAACATTGCGCGAACCTGCCAACGGCGCATCGCCTCTGTTCTAGATTGTTTATTCATTTTTGTTGTATAAATGAATTTAGTATTATTTTGAACGAGAACCGGTCTTGGTTTGAGCAAAGCTCCTTTAACTGACGTCATTAAGTGTAAATAAGGTATCGTACGTAATACACATCTACCTATTTAAAATTATCGCGCTAAGACCCGTAAACAAGTGTAATAATGTGTAGTAAGCGCGAAAGCCTCAAACAAACGTCATTAAGTGTTTCAAAAAACCTATCATACTTCATACTAATATTACTGAACCGATTTCAAAAATTATTTCACCATTAGAAAGCTACATTCACCCGGGTAACATAGGCTACCTATTAACGAGGGAAAATGCCTCATTCCCACGGGAAAAACTGTTAACGCAGGCGGAGCCGCGGCGGAAAGCTAGTAATGAGTAAAGAAATTTAAGTTTAGTGATAGATACATTTTTACCTCGACAAAGATAATGTTTATGTTCAAATATAAGATGAAAGATAACGGGAGATTATAATCTGGAAAAGCTATTAATTAAACTGTTAAACTGAATTGATTTCTATCATTTATTAAACAAACTTCAGATGTCTGCGTAAGATTAGTTGTCTAGACTAATTTATCTATCTCTAGAATTATAACAGACTAAAATATTACTCAAAACTAAAAGTTCTATAATTATAGAACTGCAATTATAATTACAGCGATTGAATAGCATTAGCTTTAAAGCGCGCATTTTACTAAAGATAACATCAACTTTGAGCGAGGTTTACATCATAACCAGGGATAAGTAAGGCACAGTTTACTAAATAGCTACGTGAAGGTAGATTGATTTAAGGTCTTTTTTTTATTGACATAATGCTTGTGTCGCAAAGTACGACGAATCAAGTTCCACAGGACTTGTGGGGGAGCTGAAGACTCTACCCCTAGAGTAGTCATGTACCAACGCGTCTAGGGGTGGCTCGAGAGAGCCTCGGACCACGGCCTAGAGCGTTGATTGATACGGAAAAACGTCGTGAAGGAGATGATGCCTGAGGGGCTCCGTCTCTGATTATTAGTTTTGATTTTGATTTTGGCTGCGCCCCCGCCGGCGGGTACGGGCATTGTTACCAGAAGGGTAATTGTTACCTGAAGAGGATTTAAGGTTATTGATCTCAGACTAAAGTCTGAAGGTTAATATGGATATGCCGGTCCGGTTAAAATTAGAAAACATTAAAAAACTATTGGTGATTTTTTTATTGTATAAAGAACACGAAGATCAAGATATCGAAAATAAAAGTGAAGAAAATTAAAAATATTTGTTTTGCAACGATAATTTATGATTTGTGTGAACACTAGGTAGGTATACGATTTTCTTCGATTATCTGTATTTTTTATTTTGCTACATAATTTTCAAAGATAAATCGAAAACCGGTACCGTTTCCGGAAAAATTATAATATCCATGATTAATAATGGAAAAATAATCATTGATTATTTTACCATGGTACATCATGATGTAAGTACATAAATCCAAACTACTCGTAATTAAAAAAAAAAAAATCTAATCTACTCGTACTTACGCCGATCGTTCCAATCTAAGATCTCATATTTGACTGTTGTTATGTTTTCCTTATGCCTAATAGACATAGAGTTCACTAAATGCCACTATATTATTAATTTTGTATAAATTTGTCAGCTGGCAAAATATGTGATCTTAGATTGGGATGACCTTATCACACAAAAACTAATGTGGTAAAACCTTTATAATAAAACCTAGTATCAACGCAGATGAAAGCTGTAACACAATTTATAAAAGGCTCGCAGGCAAAGAGCTTTGAAAGTTTTTTGGCTGCTCAGCTTAAAATTGATCTTTTGAAAAGTATCAAGTATTCGGGCCAAGTTGTTTTGTGAAATTATTTATCAGTTATGATCAAAGGAAAGATTCTGATGCCGACATTATTATTGTGTTGATAAATTGTGCAATAAAGAATATACTCGTAATAATAAAACTTACGATGGATATCCTCTTTTTCGTTCACTTCATTTAATAGCCTTGTAATAAAATAAAAAATAAAAACGTGCGCAATTTTGTAGTTTAAAATAAATTAATCTTAAGTAAAATACAACGAGCTATTCCAAGCCAGTATACTCATGTAATTTTATAACTTATATTATTTTTCAGGCATTAAAATGTAGCCTTCGTTATTTCAGTCTCATTATTATTGAAGCTACATAGTTTATTTATTTCCAATTCAGGCATTATATAATTTCAAATAATAAATATGTGGGACATCTCACACACGGCCATCTGACCCTAAACTAGGCAGAGCCTACTATGGGTGTCAGACAGCTGATATACATACATATATAAATATACAACATCCAGACACAAGGCAAACACAAGTGCTCATCACACGAATGTTTGCCCTGGGCAGGATTCAAACCCGCGACCCTGTGCTTCGCAGACAAACGTACTACTAACTAGGCTACGGGGTCGTCAATTATTTCTCATGTTTCGCTTTTACTGAAAACATTAAATACCAAAGTTTCCGTCATTTGGGCAATTTATTTACATTTCCATTATGCAATACAGCCTCAAAACATCAAAAGAATGTTCATTAAGGGTGAGCAGGTCCGTTCAAAAGAAAAGCACATCTAAAAAGCCTAATTGCGTCTATGTTTAGCCCACGACCGTCTCTAAAGAGCAGGACTCTGTTTCACATACAACAGAATACAAATTACTGTCGCAATTTAATATCCATTACGTATCCAATAAGTCTCCAAAGTCAACTATTTATTTTAAGTCATATCAGCTACGCAGTGTACTCTGAATGATATATAAACTTGTAGTTTGGTGAGACGGCCCCAGCTCGTAGATTACGGACCTTTGACTGTGGAGCCAAGGGGCTAGGGGCTCATTACAAAGTAATTTCGACCACGACAGGCATTAGGAAGCGCCGGGAAAATAGCATCTTTGAAGGGCACAGAGCAGGCACTACCAGATGGGAAGGATTACACTATATTATAAGGCAAACAGATGGGATTCTCGTCAAATCCCAAACCAAACCAGAAAAGAAACGGGTGATAAATGTATTTTGTTTTTTTAATACACGAATTCTCAAAAAAAATCCAAAAAAGAAACATGTCACAAGTCGTTAAAACAATACAATAATGGGCCCGATTCTACATGTTACGCTCTAACTTAAATTTAAAAACCATATGTCCCTTTCACATTCTTAAGAACGAAAAGGGACAGGTGATTGCCAACCTACATTTATGTCAAATATGTTATAACCTATAATATAAATGTCAAACATCGATTTTACGCGTAATTTAGCAGTAATTTAAAAACATCCCGACTAAATTAAGCTGAATTTGACAGCTGCGCTGCTTATTTTAAATATCATTCATTCAAAATTAAATTCATTCATGTCCCATCCTTTTCGATTCCCATATGAATGAAAGAGACCAACAACTTTTTAGATATTTTAGCGGCCACGCCAGAATTGAGCCCAATGTCAACTTAACACTAAAACAAAACATTAAACATAACAAAGTCAACCTAACCTAAAAGCCCGCTCAATTTCGCTCCCGGAGCAAAGGTGCCCATGACACTGCCTGCGTTGCCGCGCTGAATAGCCACGGACAGCATTTGCACCAGGAATGAACCTAAGTGTTTGTCGAATTCTTATCCCGCAGCAAGCGCCCTACATCCCTAACAAACACTTTAGCTTCAGCGCACCAAGGGCCATAGGTTTGTAACAAGGTGCCTTGCTAGGTACCTCGTTTTCACTTCATTTTCCATTTCTTTTTCGTCTAAATTCAAATATTCAATTTTGGAAGTCATTCGTTATTTCTACGACAACTTCGTCCATTTTGTTCTCAGTTTTTCTTCTTCGACTGGTTGCCTTCCTCTAATTGCATATATCGTTTGCACTTTTTGTTATATTAATCAAATTGTATAAAATAATAATTATGTAAAAATATTTTGAAAAGATGCAACGCCTGTGGAGTTTCTTCCGGAGAGTTCTTCTCCACAGAAGACAGCCAAATCGTGAACTCTCCTCGACGTCGAAAGTGATTTGTAAAATCTTACTTCGAATAACCACAACCACAACCACAACCACACCACAACCACACCACCAATAACCACATTGTGAACTTTGAATTTTGTTTTCCTTCCATTAGCTACCGGCGTTGACGGCCGATTTTCTAGAAAATTGTTAAAAAACCTTAAATATAGTCTAAACGCCGAGTTTAAAATGTTCAGTTTACCTTGTGATAAATACTAAATTATTCAGTTTTATTCTGCGTAATTATAACTGCTCCCTTTGGCTCGCCAAGGACCGTGGTGACCCGCGGGCGCGATAGGTTCTTTAAATTATCTAAATTATTTTCTGTATTGGCCGCTGTCCAAAATGAATGGCGTCGCATCACCAAACTGGTCACCCATCGTGTTTCTAACTGATGACCACCACCACTCTGACAAAACAACGACTGAGAAGTATTATTTTAGCCTGTGGTGGCTAAGAAAGTATAGTGTCGTTAACATAGAGCGTTTCTTGGGAGAACACGCGAGGACCTCTTTAGAGTCCCAACTATTGTGATGGTAACTTGATAGCCTCTTTATTTGCACATCACGTCAAATACAGCATAGAGAGTCTCTACAAGAGACATGTTTCATAGTGTAACCTAAGTATTTCTGCCGTCATAAGGCAAAAGGGCGCACATGATAGATTTTTTCAAAATTTGCTAAAGGCACCGTTATTGTAAAAAAATATTGTGAGTAAAAAAACGGTGACAATAAGTAATTAAAAAAAAATTGCAGTTGTAAAATTTATGAATTAAGACAAATTATTATTTATTACGAAGCCATTTATTACAAATAATTCTTTTCTTTTTTTTTCCTTCACTCACTATTCTATTCATATCCATCATCATCATCATTTCAGTCTAAACACGTCTATGATTAGATAAAGACCTCCAAAGATCTCCGCAACAACGATCGGTCCGTCCAGAGGCATCCCGCGACCCTATTTTTACGTTACTTCACTAAACGTCATTTTATCGTGTCAGATAAAAACGAAATATCTGATAAGGGAAAATGTTTATAGCTTATTATGCCTGAAAAAAAAGTGTTAATGACTCACACCACAAATCACTTTATTCAACGAAACATCGGTACACATTTCAAAATGTTATGCCTCGCATGCCAAAATTATTTCATGGCAAAAAAATGTAATCTATTAAAAATAAAGTTCTTATATTTCCATTAAAAATACTAATAGAAAGATGATTCCGTGCTTAGGAAGCCATGTAAAGCCTTTGGACCCGGCTATGGTCTACTCTACGGATATAGTCGTTACAAGAGTCAAGCCTTAGTCAATAATTCTGACACCAGGGTTTGTGAGGTAGGTTAACCTCGAAACGCACACGATAAGCAAGCAAGCATTATAATTAATACTCGCATTTAAACAGACTATAGAAATAGCACATAAGGATATACTAGTACTACAAAATAGACAGATATTAATCACAGAAGAGAAACACTAAATCAAGATGTAATGTAACCCTAGACTTTAGGGTCCAGAATCCAGACTGTTTAATCACGGATTACATTAGAGAATGTTGAACCCATTTCTCATGCATATTGTAACATGTAACATACTCGGTATTCCCTACTGGTATCCTTATATCAGTATACATTATAATTTATTCCCACGGGATAAATCTCAAAATAATAATCTTTCTTTTCTTGAAAGTTATAAAAAACAATGTAACGTCAAAATGTGCGGTAAGGTCACACGGTCACCTCCCTTCAACTACGGTATGCCAAATTACGTATTTTGCGATAATTTCCTATAGTTTTAGTGTATCGTTTGAAAAAAATGTGCGCCTTGTATGCAGGTGTCAATGATCTTTTGTCCGGATTAATATGAATCAAACCATACTATAACTCTGCTTACCAAAAGATCATGTCTTTATATATAAGAGTATATATTCTACAATAAGCTATTTATTATCATTGTCTTGTCAATAAATTAATAATTATTCTTGTCATGTCAATGGCTTGCCTTTCTTACAAATATGTACTTCATTAGCATAGCAACTACGTAAGATAAGGC
The DNA here is from genome assembly GCA_948473455.1 of Teleiodes luculella. NCBI lineage: Eukaryota > Metazoa > Arthropoda > Insecta > Lepidoptera > Gelechiidae > Teleiodes > Teleiodes luculella. The sequence goes on along the minus strand of OX419598.1, from coordinate 12,176,532 downwards.
AGGTTGGAGAATTTTCAATTTCCAAGTCCCGAAGTTCTTACAATCCTAATACTCTACACTCCACAGGCTCTTTTACTGCAGTTGTTAAGGAGTTCGCTGCTAATTTTATATGAGCTCATAATGAGGCAGCCCTGTATGTACTCGTACAATTTAGAGAGCTTGCGCACTTATCCGTATATCTATCCGTAAAATCCGTATTCGGTGAAAAATACGGGCGAAAAATTAACGTCTGCGAACTTATTCCAAACCGATCTGAAAAAAAAACCCTCACAGAACAACCGTTTGATTTGGCTTTATTTCGTGGAAACACATTTGTCAACTCTTGGCGGGCAGATTTTGAATAGTAGCGGTCTAAAATTGACTTTGGTATTGCATTGGGTTGAAATCGGGATCGATATTGATTTCAAGAATATAGCCCCAGGTCCCAATATCAGTGATCAACTGTGTAAGTTGCATCATAAAATAATGAGAGAGAATAGAGAGAAGCGCATACTTTTTCTCCCCCGCGTAGGTACGGGTGAGGATTATTAAGAAACAGGTTTTCCGTTACGGGCTTGCCGGTGCGGGTCAGTACGGATCGGTGCATGTTAGCCAACATAGAGAAACAGGTAAATTTGTCTTTATTTACCATCAAATACAAGCCTATATGAGCCGGTCTAGGTCACTCCAGGCAGTCTGTACCGATAAGTCCCAACCTCTTTCTCTATGCGTGAGCGCATAATATAATAAAATAACTTTGGGATATTTCACCTACATGCAACGGTACCTACCCGTACCGGTTTGTCTTTACCGGGAACCTTTTTCTTTATATTTTTACCCTACGTCATTCTTGTGAATCCGAAAACCAAACTGAAAACGACTCAAAGTGCAAATTTTAGGTGCATTTTCATTGGTCGTTAGCCCGAATGCGGGGACTCCGCGCATGCGAGCTAACGACCAATGAAATTATTTAGTCGATAACTCAGTCGATACACAGCATGTGGGGACTCTCAAAACCCAAAATATATTTTTCTGCCATACCTACTGTATCCAGATTGTCTCGCTCCTCGCATGCGGGCGCTAACGACCAATGAGAATGCGCTCTTATGGATTTGTGGATAGATAAGTAATACTCGTAGCATGGCCGAACCGGATCCCAAACGAACAGTTTGTCTAACTGGTGGCGGATATTATACTTACGGACTGGTAAGGTTAAATGCGAAATCGCCCTTACAAGCAGGTGGTAAGGTTAGAACTTTTGGCGAAACAGCTCCTTGTAAAAACTTAGTTTTGAAAGAACACCTCTCCTTGTTTATGTACGATCATTTTGGTTGGTTTAAGTTTTAGTTACTTTAATACTTACGAGTATTTTAAAAACATACATACGCTCTTCACCTTCAAGTCGTAAACAGAACATTCTTTAGTTTACAAAAGAACTAATAGGACCGTTTTTAAAACTTTCACGGTTGTTTTCATAATCATAATTAATTAAGATTTAAAACGGGATATTTATCGTGGTATTTGTTTTGTGCGAGTGCCCGATATTTCGATGCAGTTGCATGCATCATGATCACGGGACGACAAGTCGATCATGCAACTGCATCGAAATATCAGGCACTATAAATATACCACGGTAAATATCCCGTTTTAAATCTTACCGTGTTTGTTAAAATGCCTCTAAATTTTAATGACAATCTAACTTACTATCGAAAATTTTCCTGTGATTATGAGGTATTTCTCTCCTACAAAAAGCACGTACGTGTAAATCCAGAGTACAAGCCATCCATTTGAAAGTTCCCTCCAATTTGTTCTAAAGTTTCGATGAAAAAACCACAGAGAGTGGAAAAAAAGGCAAACATTTTGAAAAAACATCAGGCGTTTATAAATTAAATTATATTAGTGAGAGTGTGTGATATACTGTTATGGCTCTTACGGTGAAGGAAAATATCGTGAGGAAACATGCACACACCTACGAAGTAATTCAAAGAATGTGTGTGAAGTTGACCAACCGACCAAAGCGGCGTCGACTAAGGCCTATTCATCCTGATTTCAGGGTAGGCCTCGAGACCCTCGGTAGGGACATATTATTAGCTGTTAACGATGATTATCTTAAATAAAATGGGATAAGATAAGACGAAATATGACACATCTGTAATAAAATAAGTAATTACGATTACAATTTTTTTGCGGTTGTTGTAGGTACTCCTTTTAAATACATTGTGGTCATAGAGCGGCAGCAAAGACAACTTTGCAATACAAAGGTATTTTTGCCACTTCGATTGTCTAATTTGCATTCGCACTGTGTGAAATGGGTGTGCGCTTGGCTGCAAATAAACTTGGTAATCGTGCACACGTTAACTTGAAACTATTCTACATTAAAACTGAACACAAGTCTGCGGTGTATCATCTGAAATATACCTTACAGTAACATTTTACGGCGTACTCCGACAAAGTTTTATGAATTTCGTTGCAAGATTCACAGTACATAATCAAAATGAACTCTTGTTAAACTTTGTCGGGACATAAAGAGTTGAAGCGAGATCGTAAATGTGTTGTTGTTATGAGTTTATGTTATAAAATGTTAATGTTATACTCATTGTTACTGCACTTTATTTTTCAGCTAAAAAGTTAGGAGACGAGAAAATGTAATTACGTCTGGGATAACTTTACATTTATTTATTATAATAAAGATCACAAAATGCGATTCTATGGCGTTTCTTCGAAAGGTTCTTCTCTACAGCAGCGTTTTGTTCAAACTAATATCGCACAGTATCACCTCTCCATAGACAAAGCTGGTATGAAATAATAATAAAAAATGTTTATACTTGTTGATATTAATGTGAAACGAGTCATCCTTGGTTTGAGCAAAGCTATTTAATTTGTGAGGTCATTAATTGTCTTAAAAAGTATGTAATTAACAAAGAAATTGAATGTACTCCACTTCGTTTCTCTAGTGCAAATATTAAAAGACAATATAATATTGCTCTGCTTTATAATTGTCTTAAAAAGTATGTCATTAACAAAGAAATTGAATGTACTCCACTTCGTTTTCTAGTGCAAATATTAGAAGACAATATAATATTGCTCTGCTTTATAATTGTCTTAAAAAGTATGTCATTAACAAAGAAATTTAATGTACTCCACTTCGTTTTCTAGTGCAAATATTAGAAGACAATATAATATTGCTCTGCTTTATAATTGTCTTAAAAAGCATGTCATTAACAAAGAAATTTAATGTACTCCACTTCGTTTTCTAGTGCAAATATTAGAAGACAATATAATATTGCTCTGCTTTATAATTGTCTTAAAAAGTATGTAATTAACAAAGAAATTGAATGTACTCCACTTCGTTTTCTAGTGCAAATATTAGAAGACAATATAATATTGCTCTGCTTTATAATTGCCTTAAAAAGTATGTAATTAACAAAGAAATTGAATGTACTCCACTTCGTTTTTCTAGTGCAAATCTCAAAACACAATATAATATTGCTCTGCTTTATAAATCTATTCCATGACTTAATTTTTTCTACTTGTACCAATTTTTGCTACAAATTCTAACCGGATGTTTAAAAAATGCATTAGAGGCAAATAATGTAGGTAGAATAGAAAGAATGAAAGTAAAGTGAAATAATCTAGCTTGCACCGGTTATGGCTACGATATTTTAAAATTCTGTCACGAAAATATTCCTGCGTAGTTTTTAAAAAATCTAGAAACTCATTTGCTATTAAATTCTCTCGATCCACAAAGTAATATTTTATAATATTGCCATTACATATTGTCAGTTTAAATTAATATTCCTGAAAAATAGAATAGGTATCAAAGCAAAAAATTATAATTGTTTAAAATTTTGCTAGATAATTATTCAGTTTTAAACTTAGTCTAAAAATTACAATTATAAATTAAAATAACCTAATAGCGAATATATAATAAAAGAAGGAACGTAATATGTGTGTTCTTTGTTCATAATAATGGTGGGGAAGTATCAAATAGAAAAAAAAGTGGTGACTTTTTTTTTATAACTTATTCAAGAAAAGCAATCTTTGGCGCAACCACTACCTATAAAAGAAATTCAAATATAAGAATCAAATAATAAGGTACTGCAGAAAAGCGAAAAAACGAAGGTGGAAATAGCCAGCTCGCAGCCTCGCACCGGTTATGGCTGCGATATTTTAAAATTCTGTCGCCGGAATTTCGCTCGCAGTTTTGAGAAAACATCGTTAAAATTTAAGCAACACCACTCTAGTATTAGGGGTCGGCAACCTTTTAAGCCAGAAATTTTAAGTTTATAAAATAACCTTTTTTTACCAACAATAAAAATTGTACTACAACAATATGCATTAATGTAGTTTTTTTGACTAGAATGGCTACTATATTTAAATCAAAAGGTATTTTTTCATTTACTAGCTTTCCGCCACGCGGTTTTGCCCGTGCTAACAGTTTTTTCTGTAGGAATGAGGGATTTTTCCGTGGTAAACTTGCGTTATTCTCATTACAAGCTATATTATTCTAATTATTTATTAAAACTCGTTCAGTAATTGTTGCGTGAAAGAGGAAAAAATACATCCATCCATGTTTACCTCACAAACTTTCGCGTTTATAATATTAGTACATTATCTTATTAAAAAGTTTATTTAGATAAGTAGTATTTTTCACAACAAATCGGATAATAAGCTATTATTTAGGTATGTAAAGTAGTATAATAAGTAGGGTGTGGTACGATTTTTTTATTAAATAAATAAATTTGCTTATTGAAATAAAGAGCCGCAGGTTGCCGACCCCTCTAGTGCCTTCCAAAGTGTGGACAGTGCTCTGGGGGAATGCACAAACCTATATTTTCTGTATAAAGTGGAGCACATTCTTGATTATTCATGAACATATTTCTTGGTTTGACCACTAGCCAGGTAAGAAGAATATTTCAGTATGTAGAATCACAGCATATAATGTAATTATGTCATAGAGTAATAGTTCTAGATTTTGTAGAGTAAAGTTTTAGCCCTAAGTAAGGCTCTCCTTGTACCATACTACGGATGTCCTTTTTTATAATATTGTAAAAACGTGTACAATCTTGTAGTATGTGATAAATAAAACTAAACTAAACTAAACTTGCAAATACAATAGAGCGATCAACTTTTAAAAAGCTACTTTTGTTTGATTTTATTTCTTTACCAATATTTAAAAACAAATAAAATTAATAGTCGTTGGTCAAGTGGGGGCCGTTGACTTCCATTTGGAATTTCGGGGGTTCATGCATCGGCACGTACCAATGCATTTTCGATTTTCGAATTCATTACGTTTATTCGACGCTCTTACCACAGTCTTACGGTGAAGGAAAACATCGTGAGGAAACCTGCACACACCTGCGAATAAATTCAAAGGTTGTATGTGACGTTGACCAACCCGCACTGGGCCAGCGAGGTCGACTAAGGCCTATTCACCCTATTATTATTGATTTAAGGGTAGGCTCGAGCCCCTCGGTGGGAACATGTTATGAGCTGTTACGATAATAAATTAGTTGTCCATTGTTTTAAAAGTTGTCAGTCTAGTTGATTTTACGTCGCGTATTTTACGTCTGTTAGTTGATTTAACGTCTGCCTACGAAGCACAGTGTCGCGGGTTTAAGTATTAAGCACTTAGCTTTGTGTTGTGCTTGACTTGTGTCATTAATGTTTGTTTGTTCCTTTGAAAGCGCCAAAGACCCGTGAAAATACGTAATACTCGTATTGTGTCTATGGTGACTTGGCCACCGAAACTATAGTAGTAAAATGTATAATCTAAAACTTTAGTAGGTACTTACTATAACGCCCCATTCTTCACGTATAATAAACATAAGCCGCTCGAGATATCCTTGAATTTCGCAGCGCAAACGCTCTGTGGCTTGTAATATTTAGCAAGCTCTATCCGGCCAACGCAGCTCAAACATTATTACACTTGCTCTTCGATAAGGTGCGTGGATTTTATAAATTACTAGTTTTCCGCTGCGGTAACAGTTTTCTCCGTGGGAATGAGGTATTTTCCCGCGGTAAAAAGTAGCCTGTGTGTTAATCTGATGCATAAGCTATATTATTGTAAAGTTTCATTAAAATCCATCCAGTAGTTCCAGAGATTAGCGTGTACAAACAGACAGATGTCAGATAGACAGACAGACGGTTATTTTTTTCAAAACTTGTACATTTGTGTTCAGCTACAAAATCAGGTTTTTTTTAAAACAAATCAATGTACAGACACGCCGATTCTTCAGTTTTATTATAGTATAGAAGATAGAAGAAGAAGATTATCATCATCATCATTTCAGCCGAAAGAGCAACAATTTGGTTTCAGCAATGGTTATAGACTTCTGATATCTTTAAATGATCTGGGGGCCTAAAAGCGCCGTTATTGACGAATCATATCGCAATTCGCGCACCACTTTCGTAAAACGGCGACTTGCGGTGATTCATATTCCAATTCATCAAAAGCGTAAAATGGTCGAATAACAGATTCATTTCATATTGTTACAATTGCCATACAAATTCGTAAAATGGTCACTGTTGGTGATTCTTGTAATGAATCTCTTTATGAATTCTAAAATGTTAGTCTAAACTAACATTTTGGAGTTCAAATTTGGCTAAAAATAACTTTTTATGCGTTATATAAAGATTTTTAGGTGACAAATATTCCAGACATTTATAAAAACTACAAAGTGGACTAATAAATGACCTAATTGAGCGACAATATTAAAAATGGTGACTGAAAGTGATTCGGATTTTTTTGTAAAATGGCCATATAATGTAGTTCTCTGTCAGTGATATTGCTGTCCTGTCACGTCGTGCTGTCACTCAATCACTAGCAAACAAAATCTTCTTTGACAAGTGACAACCCAGATAACTGACAACAAAACAAAAAAAACGTTTTCTTTTAGTTTTTTTTAATTGAGTTGCCATTACAAAAGAAACATTATCAATTTATCTATTTCAAGGCCAATAACTCGTGCAAAAGCTAGAGTAAACTTATGTAAATGAAATATTTCCTCTATTCTATGACAAAGTGATGCTTTTAATACAAATCTAAATGTTATTTATCTATAAAGTACAATAGTAGACTGAATGAATGAAATATCTTTTTTTATACTGGTCACACTTCTTCAAAGTAAGATTGACTTTCGGTCCAAAAAATCAGGGATCCAGAACCAGAATTTATTTATTTTTTTATTGAAGAAAAGTGAATCACTTGCCGAATTGAATTGTAAGTGAATCGTATCATGAGTTGACCATTTTACGTTAAATACGAATCGGCTCGCGGTTCTCTTATAATTCAATTTATGAATCCTTTCGCAGTTCACTTTTCTTAAATGGCGCTTTTAGGCCCCCAGAAAACTTATGTATGCAGAAAAAACAATGTAAATATTTAGTAATTTGAAAAAAATAATTGTCATGTCTGCCTGTTTAATTAGAGGTTCTGCTCAGCGCATTAAAATCGGTTCAGTAGTTTCGAAGCCTAATACAAATAAACAAACAATCAAACCTTTCCTCTAATATTATTATTATGTAGTGCTACACTACAATATACCTCATACGGAAAATACATTTCTGCTAGTCTAGCCTCGTTTAATTACACGTCGCACACCAAACTACCGTTCGTTTTATAGTTTTGTAGCAGCACAGCGTTTATGCAAAGGAAATGGATTTTAAAATGAGATTGTGGAGACATTCGTAGGATTTAGTTTTGACTGTAGGTGCTACGTCGTTACAGTTTTTCGTACAATTCTCATTTTACTGTTACCTTAACCCCTTTTTCTGGATATTCGCTCTGAAAACTTGTGTTTGCTAGGCGTTCCCGATTCTGAGAGAGTAAATCTGTATATTATTTTAAAATTAAAACCTAAAAAAACACATAACAGCGAAAAACTAAAACAGACTTATTATTCAGAACGGGGTATAAAAAACTTTAAGAGTGTAGCACACTTTTTTAATAAATTCGAAAATTTTGTGGATAATGGAACAATTCGTCCAAGTCCTAGATAATAGATAGATTTTTTAGTATTTAATAATCATTCAATTGTTTTTGTAACTGTGTTGCCTGAAATAAAACCTGTTCATAATAATTAACTGAATTGCAAAGTTCAAAATAAGGCCTAATCATTCTTTCCCTTTTTAACCCCCGACAAAAAAGAAGGGTGTTATAAGTTTGACGTGTGTGTCTGTCTGTCTGTCTGTGGCTTAGACGAACGCGGGCCTTCCGGGCCGTTGCTAAAGGTCTGTGGCGTCGTAGCTCCTAAACGGATGCGCCGATTTTAATCTAGTTAGTTTTTTCTTAGTTTGCAAAGCGTTACAATCGAGAGTGTTCTTAGTCAAAGGTTTTGTGGCGAGGTTTTTTGAAATGTTTAATTTAATATTATTTTTATAGTAAACTCAGTAAATCGCAAAACAATTTTAATTCTAGGTTCCCAGAATTGCCACCTGTGTAAATTGAATTTTGGAATACTAAAATACCTGTGCAGGGTGTGTTTATAATATGTTTAAATAGAATTATTTCTAGCGTATAAACCGTTAACCCTCGTACTAGATTAAAATACTGCGGTTTTCTGGGCTGCCAACTTGATAATGTATTTGCCCTTTCCGTAATGTCATGCTCAGATGCATTAAAACTTATTTTAGGTATATAACTCGTTTATTAGATCAAGTATTTCTCATTATTTATACAACTTTTATTTTATTTACACGACTTCCATAAAAATAACTGTTATATTTTAAACTAGCTGTCTGCCCGCGGCTACACCCGCGTTGTTTTTCGACTTTTCCGTAGTAATTTTTAACTATCCCACGGGAACTTTTTATAGTATCCAAGATGTTGACCGGGAAAATAGGTACACCATGCAAAATTTCATTCCAATGGGTCCAACAGTTTTGGAGATTAGCCCGTACAAACAGAGACACAAAAAAATTTGAAATATCTGGATAATGTTTTATTTCGCATCTTACATTAAATCTCCCTGAATCGGTTTTTAGCATTTTTTCTTCTATGTACAGATTTTCGACTTCTACAGTTTTATTGTATAGATGTCAACTCTCTGGTATAAGCTAGGTTATATGGCTATGTGTGCGATGTCCCCGCTTATTAATTTATTTCTTTATTTAATGTCTGCCAACTGCCAAGCAACATTAATCGATGACGCACAATTAACACTGACTTAAAATCATATGGAATTATTTTCCCACAGCTTCGCAAATCCTTTTATTCATTTAATCTTCTTAATTAAATAAAACACACCAGCCAGCAGCATGGCAACACTGTACCAAGCTGTAATTTGCATTATTTTAATTAAAAGCAGCAAAACAAAATGTAAGTACGCCGAATCTTTGAGGACTTAATTAAAATATGTAGGCAACATTATGCCAGTGGCGAAAGTTACAGAATTACCACAGGATGTACAGACACACATTAAATAATAATGTGATAAAACTTTTTCTATCTTGTAAAGCGGCTCACCCGGATATTTGTAATGTTTAGAGGATTACACTAGTACATAAGCCTATTTAAGTCAAATTAGTCTAGTCCTTGCAATACAGGGAATCCTAGTGCAAGGACTAGCACACACATTGTATGTAAACTTATTGCAAATAAATTCATTTTTTATTTTTTCATTTCATTTCATTTTCATTTAAAGGCTTGTTTTGTAAGGTCTATGACCGTCGTAAGTACCAAAAAGGAAATAATATTATGAGCACGAAGCAAGAAAAAAAGTTGTTTGCGTATCAGAAATTATTAAGTAGCCAAAACGACTACAGCCTAAAATAATAGCTGGCACCTAAATTTCAAAATTTCAAAATTTGTTTATTCGAAGTAAGATTTTACAAATCACTTTTCGACGTCGAGGAGAGTTCACGATTTGGCTGCCTTCTGTAGGTACTACTATTTGGTATTCTGTGCTTCTGTGGAGAAGAACTCTCCGGAAGAAACTCCACAGGCGTTGCATCTTTTCAAAATATTTTTACATAATTATTATTTTATGCAATTTGATTAATACAACAAAGAGTGCAAACGAAATATGCAATAAATTAGAGGAAGGAAACCAGTCAAAGTAGAAAAACTAAATTATATACCTAACCAATAAAACAACCGGCAATCGACTAGAGCAGACCACATACGGCTTTCGGTCTGTAGCACGGAATCATCTGTCTTTTCACACAATAAGGTGATTCAGCCCTGTAATATTTTAACCAAACTGATATTTTTTTACAAAGTAATGTCCAACGAGCCCCTCTGGGATTCGAACCTCCGTGAGACTTGCCGATCCTAACAGTCGGTACCATAGCTCTCAAATTCATCATCATCATTATCATGACCAAGGATAGGCTTAAAATCAGCAAATTGCTGTGCCTATACCTTTTGTTTATATAAACAATAAATTTGTATTTCATTTTTTTTTTTCATTAGTAGATGTCGTCTAAAAGTACAGTAGCCAACACATGCGGCTGGACATGTTGACCTTGAGAGCGCCCGTATACCGTAGCGCTAGAGGTGAATTTCGAAAAAAATAAAAATAAATAAATAGAATAAAAAGTTTATTTCGAAAACAGACAAAGTGAGAATGTCCAGCCGCATGTGCTGGCTTCTGTACATAACCTTCAATTTGTACCTACCTTAAAAATAATATTTTTGTCAATAAAACATACGTAGTATTTAGACATAGACATTATTTTACAGAACACAATACAACAAACAGTAAGAGAAATAAAATAAAAACAATACGATGACTACATAACAACAAACTCAGCACATTGATAAAAGTAATATAAAAAAAACTTAAGAAATAAAATAAAAAAAGAACACATTTGACATTTCATCAACTAAAACAATACATAATACAATTTCATTTCTCTGCGTGAAAGTTCCAATCACTTCCAGTGACGTTGCCAGTCCAGTATGAAACTAATGGCTGCTGTTACCAAACCGGACCCTTGGTATCGGAGTGAAGTGAAGCTATCACGATAAAAGCCCAAATACGAACGCCTCGTCCTAGACATCCGGCGGAAGACAGGCCGTCCGTCTCGATACCTGTACACGTTTTAAAGACGAGACGATTTGGTACGCTGGAAACCTTAGTGAAGTGAAGCTATCACGTTAAAAGTTCAAATACCTACAAACGCCTCGTTCTAGCCATCCGGCGGAAGACAGACCGTCCGTCTCGATACATGTGCACGTTTTTAAAGAAGAGACGATTTGGTACGCTGAAAGCCTTTAATTTATTTATAGGTGCACTGACTGACTTGACCTAGGCAATATACGTTAATAATAAACGTTTTTTATTTGTTTGTGGCTTTATTTATAAAACAAAGTAGATAGGTACTATTATTTTCTTCTCAGCTAACAGCTTGTTTTACATGTCAAAAAAGTAATTCTCCAAAATAAGCCTTTCGACGGATAGATTCTACACCAATTCCACACACTTAAAAAAAGAGCCCATTGACCTGTCTCGCTTCTAGACTAAATATTGAAACTAAAGTTAGAAAAAATATCTCATTCCATAAGATTTTTCATATAAGATTCAAAAGACACGCGTTCAACACCTCTTTAAACTCATTTGAAGTAAGACCATGAAAGTTCAATTCGACTGCGCAAGCTTGCATTTCGAAACGTGTCGTAGCAATTACCGTAGCACTTTACTACGGCGTAGCCTTTCTACGAATCAAAAGATATTAATGATTATTTTTTACAAATTTCTACTTGATATATTATTATCTTAAATTTTAGATAATTATTCTTTTTTACAAATCTTTACGTGACATTAAATTTGGAAGTTTTTTAAGCATAAAATTTGAAGCTTTTTGTCTCCTTGTAATAATGAATACCTTTATTTTTTTTATTCATGATTGATTTTCTTCGTTTTTATTAATCGCGTACCAAATACGGTCGTCTGTTTAAGGCTAGCTTTCCCCATTCACTTAAGCACAGGTGACCGCGTAATTTCTTTTTCAATTTGAGAAAAAGGTTTCTTTTTTATCGCGTCCAAATTTATAAGCTCTTGAATGATTCTTCGACAGTTCTCATCCCCTTTGATCAATTCTTTGACTACCATTAATTACGAAGACAGGCTTTCCTGGAATCATTTGAAAAAGGAAAGAAAGAAAAATGACAATTTAAATGGAGAAATGTATTTTCTTTTTATTTATATATCGTTAATCGTTAACAGCTCATATTATGTCCCCACCGCGGGACTCGTATATTTATTTATGCCGCCAACCAGCAATTCCATTCAAACGATTTTCATAAACTTAGGTTGCAAGGTAGAGATTGCTACCTTAGAAATAAGGCCGCCCGTTGATTCAACTTTATTTACCTATGTACTGTAATATTTATGTGTTTTCTGTTTTGGTGTCAATCATATCATACTTCATACTATTATTATAAAGAGGAAAGATTTGTATTTTTGTGTGTGTATGCGTGTGTTTTTGTAATGAATAAACTCAAAAACTACTGCGCCGATTTCAAAAATTCTTTCACCATTAGAAAGCTACATTCACCCTGAGTAATATGGGCTAACTTTTTTTAAAATCTAAATTCCTCTTTCCCAGGGGAAAAAACTGTTAAAGCGGGCGAAGCCACGGCGGAAACCTAGTAAATTATAAACACGAATCTATTACTACACTACCATAGTGTTACTATTGCCATGTGTTGTGGAAAACTTTAAGGGTCAGTGATTAAACTGTACGATACTGATTTATAGTATTTACATTGCTTCTCAAAGTTTAAGCAATATTTTAAATTAAATCCGACTGTTTTAGGTAGCATTTTCAGTGGGGTATTTTTTTTTGTCTTCACAGCATTAACTTATCATCATTTATAAACAAATTTTACAGTGAATAAGGTCAACAAAGATTTATTTACAAGGGAAAGAAACAGATATAAAATCGGCGGCGCGGCGCGCGGCGGCGTTGGTACTTAGTACCTACCTATACAAACTAAAATTGAATGTTTGAATTTAGACGATGGAATATGAGGTGAAAATGAGGTTGCAAAACACCTTATTACGCGGTGAAGGAAATTGTCATGAGAAAATCTCTACACACCTGCAAGATAATTCAAAGATCATGTGTTCGTGACCAACCCACACAGGGCCACCGTCGATAGCCACCTTGGTCGACTAAGGCCTATCCACCCTGATTTCAGGGTGAATAGGCCCTTGGTGGAGACATATTTCTTTGGTAGAGAAGAATTGCTAAAAGTTTTACTTAATTCTGTTTAATCCATTCCGTTTGCTTTCTGCATGTATTAGTTGTAATGAATGAAATGTTTTACTTACATATGTTAGTAAGCACAAATTGCAACTCAATCCACAGTTTGGGACACACTGTTTTAGAACAATCTAATGTTTCAACTTGAGCCATAACTCGTTCTTGTAAGGTTACAATATTGTAAATTATGAGCTCACAGTTTCTAACTAGTTTCCGACTGCTATAGGTCCTTACCTAATCATAACACGCATAATAATAACCAATATTATAAAAAGGAAAGACTTGATTGTTTGTTTGTTTGCATTGAATAGGCTCCGAAACTACTGGACCTTTATGAAACTTGGTGCAAGAACAGAATAGACCTTGGAGAAGGACATGCTACCTTTTATTGGGAAATTCCTCATTCCCACGGGAGAAACTGTTAAAGCGGGCGGAGCACCGCGGCGGAAGGCTAGTACGAGTAGGTAAATATAAAATCGTTAACAGCCTATGTCTATTTTTTTTAATTTACCTATGCTTGAGCCGAAAAAGTACGACGAATCTAGCTTCACCGGATTTGCAGGGGAGCAGAAGGCTCTACCCCATGGTCCAAGAAAACAAGGTCTTGCAAATAGACCACGTGACTGACACAAGCCTACGTCATTTCTACGTCATTTCGCCTATTCATCGAATGCGTGTAATAGACAAGGATGAACAGCGCTAAATGACGTAGGCTTGTGTCAGTCACGTGGTCTATTTGCAAGACCTTGTTTTCTTGGACCATGCTCTACCCCAAAACAGTCATGTACCTACTAACGCGTCTAGGGGCGGCTCAAGGGAGCCTCGATACTAGGCCTAGCGCGTTGGTACGGAAAAACATCGTGAAGGAGACGACGCCTGAGGGGTTCCGTCTCTGATTATTAGTTTTGATTTTGGTTTCGGCCGCGCCCCCGCCGGCGGGTACGGGCATTGTTACCTGAAGGGTCAGCTTATTTCACCACTGAGTGGCTCGAGCCTACCCTGGTTCAGGTTGAATATGCCTTAGTTGACCACGCTGGCCCAGTGCGAGTTGGTCAAGGGGAAGGATAAAAGCTATTTAAGTATTTATTTACCAGTTTAGGTATTGTACATTAGCCAACACATGCGGCTGGGTGTTGACCTTGGTAGAGGTGAATCAGAATTTCGCAGTGCGAATGTCCAACTGCATGTGCTGGCTTCCGTACACAAACAGACAGAGAGACGCCTAACAGCAAACTTAAGTAGGTAAGTACGTAACTCACAACAAGCTATAGTGGTTCTGTCATTATGTCGCAGTTGACACCTTCTCGAGCTTGTCGCGTGTCATGTAGAAACATGTCATGTCTGTTTATTTCTGGAGAAATATCTTATAGCAGGCCCAGGGGCCTTCTTTTTAACTTTGGAAAAAACATCTCATTCTTTCCAGAGGAAAGGATAATAACGTAGTGGGAACTGGGAACCATAAAATCGGAAGCTAGTTGGCAATAATTGTATAAATCTTAGCGCGAGCCTTGGAATCCCGCGATGGGATTATGCTTTGCGGTACAGAAGAGGAAGAGGCATAGAAGTAAATCTTGTATATATTTTTATTTAGTCTTGGTCTCAGCACGTGGGTCCTATCACCTACAACTTATTTTTATCAAAGAACCAATAAAAATAATCCACTGACTTAATTATTAGCATAAGTCCTGGTCGGTCGGGTAAATTCTGTACTATTCCTTCATTACCTATGATTTTAGAAAATCACACGAACGCCTTAGTAAAGAAGCTGTTGCAGGAAAAGGACGTTACCAGACTCAAGCGATGGAACATCCTGCAACTGGATAACAGAAACTAAAATGATGTTATTAAAGAAGAAGAAAAGGGCATGAAGATTAATGGATCTTCACCCTAAATGTCACATATAAAACAAAACAACACATCTGATAAAGGCTAAGAAGCCGTGGGCAGATAAATGGAACACAAAAAAAAAAAAAAAAAAAAAAAAAAAAAAAAACTAAGAGGTGCCCTTGAGCCATCCTTGTATGCGTTGGCATATGATTAACTAGTTATCTACTTTAGAGTAGAGCCCTCCACTCCCCTCTGCAAGTATAGTAAAGCTACGTCGATTTTACGACGCCGACGCAAGCGCAATTTACTTACCTACGCTAATAAAAAAATATCTGTTTTTCCAAAACATTTTGAGATTCGATGTTGGTGAGAATTATTTAGGTATGTGTGCGTGGCTAAAGCGTCCTTTGTCATAATCTGTGCCTTACTTTATCTATGCTTGCGGTGAATCAAGCTATTTCCATAAGCCGCCATTGCAGTGACGTGGGCTTCCCGACGATTTGCCGCCATTAATCGGTATTAAGCTTCCAGGGATTTCCAAACTGGAGACACTTGATAAATAGATAAGTCATTTGCAGCTGTAATTTAATACTTAGATTTTATTATTTCGACCTCAACTTTGGACGAAAGGTTCTTGAATGGTGGCCGCGCCCCGAAGAGGTAGCGTGGGCCAGTTCCCCACCCACAAGGTGGACTAACGATCTGGTGAGGATTGCGGGAAGCCACTGGATAAATGCGAAAGTGTTTGTTTGTCCTTCCTTCACGTCACGACCTAACTAAGCAACCAATCGACTTGATTTTCGGTATACAGTTATTTGAAAGGATGGAGAGTGACATAGGCTACTTTTTACCGCGGAAAAATACCTTATTCCCACGGGAAAAACTGTAAACGCGGGCGGAGCCGCGGGACAGAAAGCTATATTTCTCTATCTATCTATATAGCATAGCTATCGTAGTTACTACACGATCCCAGATATCTTTTTATCTTTATTTATCCAATCCAATCAAACAATGGGACCAATGGAAGTGGGGCCTGCATAGAATTTACATCAAAGCTATACAGGGTGTCTTCTATATAATATTACGTAATAATACTTACAATTTTTAGTTATTTTTTCTGGCTTCACAAATTTATTTATCTTAGCTCATGGATTTATAAATATAAAGCTGTACAAGTAGTACATGGGTACTTATTAAAATAAGGAGTATTTGCTTACCAATGTTTTTCACGTCGCTACATTCGCTACGTACTTATCAATACTTATTTGGAGAATTTTCAGAAATAAGTTGACATCATCATTATCAATTCTCTCACACTCTTTACTAACAACCTGTAGGTAGGTATATACAGACTTAATAGAATTGATTCTAATTATTATTCACCAGATACAGCTTCTACATGTAAGTTAGTACTTATCATAAAGATCTTTAGTTTTCTCCATGGTTAGTATTCTATGTAACTAAAAATAGGTACCTACTCTGTTTCTTTGTTTATCATTTACTAGCGACCCGCCCCGGCTCCGCACGGGAAAATGGTTATTGTGGGTTATCCTTCAGTATATTATGCATGTATTATACATATAAACCTTCCTCTTGAATCACTCGGTCTATTAAAAAAAACAGCATCAAAATCCGTTGCGTAGTTTTAAAGATTTAAGCGTACAAAGGGAGGGACATAGGGAGGGACATAGGGACAGAGAAAGCGACTTTATTTTATACTATGTAGTGAAGACTAAATAATAAAACCAAGCCATGTTTTTACTTTTAATGTAATTTTTAACCGACGAAGCCGACGCGTAAATCGGTAGGTATATTTATTTTTATGTAGGTATGACATAACTTCGCATAACTTTTTACAGTAGGTATATTCTGATTTTGTGAAAATTATTTTTCATATTGTAAACAGTACCTATACCTAAATATGAAAAAAAAAATCAAACCAAAAATATAAATCAAAGGGTAAGAAAACAGGGATGACTGAATGAATACCTAAAGGACTGAATGTAGATTTTTCCGTGGAAACCGGAAACTATGTCACAGAATATAATAATAGTAGGTATGTATTCCTTCCGCTGTAAAAGGTAGCCTATGTCCAAGGTCTATTCTATTATTAGTGGTTTATTGGTGAAAGCGTAACAGACAGCCTGAAAGAGATTTTTGCTATTCAGTCTTTTCGGCGCGGCGGCGGCGGCGGTTTGAAGATTTTATTCTTGTTCATGATCGACATTAAAACAAAACTATTATTGCAGCTATCAAAATAACTTACTAATAAAAAGAATCATTTTAAATAGTACGGTCAAATGTTGATAAGTAGCACAAGTATTGAGAAATGTCCAAGTATGTTATAAGCAAGTACTACGGAAATATCCTATATCCTAACATGTCAAAACAAAATCACGTGTCACAGAGACAAAAATACCATAAAAATTGACGTGTAAAATATGTAAATCCACGTAAAAGGTTCGGCAAACACTTTAATCCGTTTTAAAGCAATTGGCGTGAAATCGTCCCTAGTCGAATTAGCACGGGGCCCCATTTGCCCACTCTCCGGGGCCCATTAAGGATTGAATACCAATTATGTACCTACCCTTTTTGGGTCGAATACGGGAAACATGGTACAATGGACAACGGAGCCTTGAATATTCTGTTTTATGAGGATCACAAATTTTTATTCGAATTTCAAAATTAATCCGTTTCTTTTTCAAATTGGTACTGTTATTAAATACATACAAACATGCAATATGTGTGTAATTTATGTGTTTGGGATGTTAAATAAAACAGCTTATTATTTTCTAATATTTATTTTTAACTTAAAATCAGCGATTATACTACGCTAAAAATACAATTGACTTAATTCTATAGAGCAGCTTAAAAAGATAACACTATTTAAAACCTAACTTAGAAACATAAAAAGATTTTTTATTTGCGTAATCTAACAGAAAAACTACTCACTTAAAACAAGTACGT
The DNA here is from genome assembly GCA_948473455.1 of Teleiodes luculella. Lineage (NCBI taxonomy): Eukaryota > Metazoa > Arthropoda > Insecta > Lepidoptera > Gelechiidae > Teleiodes > Teleiodes luculella. The sequence goes on along the minus strand of OX419598.1, from coordinate 12,158,547 downwards.
ACCTAGTTATCCTGTTTTATATTAACCATTTATTCAATTCTAAAATATCGGTAAAAGTAAAGATACCTACTATATAAATTATAGAAAACTAAAGTAACACTCATATTCTTAATATGTCGCCTATTTTGAATATTAAAATAACAATTTATTACAGGTTACATTAAAAACTAAACTATATTCCGCTTACTAAAAATAATTATAGTAATTATTATTGTTACGTTAGGGACTAATACTTCATTTATCGTTAAAAATACCATCGAGTATTTAAAAGATGTCTTCTATTTCGAATATTTAATTAATAATATAATTTTTCCTAATCTAAGGTAATCAACTATAAATAATACATTGGAAGTGCCAGCCATCTAACAGTCGCCCATTTCAAAATTAAAATAACAATAACTACAAAATTAGAATAATAATAACTACAACATTAAAATTATAATAACTACACGTCTTATAGTGATAATAAATTACTCTTCAATTAACTTACGTTACGAAACGAACAATAAGTACCTAATTTGTTGTCCATGTAATTTTGTAATACTTATAACCTTTTAATGAACTATATAGTTGAAATGATAGAAATGCATTAAATATCACAAATAATGCATCTCGGGAGGGACCTATTGTCGGAGAGAGTAATACTTTATCAAACATTTAAAAATGTTACAATGGTGTCGATTCGATGTTGGCCAATGCACTAATCTTAACTAAATTTTAACTAAAATTTAGTTTAGATGTGTCAGATGACATATTTAGCTATTCGGAACGCACGACTTAACTTAATTTTGTATGGAATCTGACAGGACTAAAAATAAGTTGAACTAACGCCATTTAGCTATTCGGGAACGACCATTCATCTGTCATTTTAAGTTCGTTATCTGTCATTTTTAGGTGTTTTGAACTTAAAATGGTCTTAATTTAGATCCGTTTTTTTAGGTGTAGACTTAATATATTTTGTAAGTTTTGAGGTTAACAAACTAGCAAATCGAGTAAAAATTAATTAGTGATGAGTTGCTTCAACCAATCTCCTTTCGCTAATCCTGGATAATTACTGAATCACTCATCCTCAGTCAGGTCGGCGGGGTCGGTCGAGTCTTTCAGCTAAAAACTCTATCAATCGTACAAGCAAGAGCATGCTAAGCAGATTACTTTGGATTTTGCACCTTTCTTATGTCCATCGAATAAGGAACAGAATCGCAATCGCGTTGGCCCAGCTTAGCCTTCACTTAACAGTACGTACATACGACAAATCGACCATTAAGGTCTATTTTGCAATTTTGTTTTTGTTTTACGCAGAAAAAATAAAAATTTCTAATTTCCGAAACTAAAACGTAACGTAACACATACATACTAAGTTGCGTTTCGTTGCGCGTGCGTTCGATTCACTAACGTTCACTTTATTGCAGATTAAGGTTGTATGACTTTATACCTTTGCCTTTCTCATGAAAAAGAAACATTGCAGGAGCGTGCACAGAGCGAGATAATGTGTATCCGAACGTTAATCGTGTCAAGATTTGTTAAGTCCTGTCAAAAATGAACTAAATTTAGTTAAGATAAGGCGGGTGCAATACCGAATTAGCCCCAATGTGTAACGGGTTTACTAACTTATTTATTATTACCTAGTCTAATCAGAATCAAAGTACAAAAGCCAATACATGCGGTTGCACATTCGCACTTCAAAATTCACCCCTACCGCTACGGAATACGGGCGCTCTCAAGGTCAACATCTCTCAAGGTCAACATTTCCAGCTGCATGTGCTGGCTACTGTACCTCACCACAGAATACCAAATAGACCTCACTCACACTCAGACACACACACAGGCATAAACTTGTATCCATCATCTGAACGGTGTAATCACGCATTGAACTGCCTTCGATTGACAACACTAGAAAGCTACAGTCTGGCAAAAAAGTCGTGAAACGGAACTAATCTTACTACTCAGAAATATCCATAAGTTAGAGCGTGACAGCATGATATAAAATGGCGACATCGTAAAGGAAGTGGCGCCACTATTATTTTCACGACTTTTTTTGCCAGACTAGACACAAGTACAAGTATTCATCACACGATTCTTTGCCTTGGGCGGGGTACGAACCCGCGATCTTCTGGTAAGCGCACTACCAACTAAGCTATAGGGAATCAACTAACTCAGGTATTAGCAAATGTAAACAGTACAGTTCAGTACATGTAAGTAACGTAACCAATTGTTGTTTTCTAAAAAATAGTAAATTAAAGACTTAAATACTAAAATCGTAAAAAATACTGTTCTTCAGTATAGAATAGGACAAAATATATGAACAATTATCTACTGTAGAACTTCACTAGTAAAAATACCTAGTTAAAATGTGACGACGATTCCACGTGCAAAGGTACCTTATGGCGGGATATTTTTGGAATTGAATAGCTTATTAGTTGCTGATTACAGGGATATGCGTACGACGATTCCACGTGCAAAGGTACCTTATGGCGGGATATTTTTGGATTTGAATAGCTTATTAGTTGCTGATTACAGAGATATGCGTAACTCAATATCGACCATAAGGTACCTTTGCACGTAGAACGTCATAAATTATTTTATAACACAGAAGTTCTTAGGCCTGCCTATATTATTTTTTTACTGTACGTTGTACCTACTTCTACAGTTCACAATGGAACATTTTATTCAAATTTCTTACCCTTAAACCAGGCTGTCCTTTCTTGTCTTCGAAATACACATGAACCTCCTATTGAGAAATTGAGACTCTTCTTTCTAGACTTGTTAATACTAGCCATTACAGAAACTTTACCTCCACGCGGTTTCCTAATATCACACGATTATTGTATTGCTCTGGAAAATTGTTAAGGAAATGTAAAAGTTACTCAAGGTCATAGTCTAAGAAAACAAGGTCTAACGGTTAGACCACGTGACTGACACGAGATACGTTATTTCTACGTCATTTTGCCTATTCATCCGTAATAGACAGGGATTAACAGCGTAAAATGACGTACCTAGGCTTGTGTCAGTCACGTGGTCTAACCGTTAGACCTTGTTTTCTTAGACCATGCTCAAGGTGCAGACAAGGATCTAAATCGACATGGCCAAACTCAGTTTTGATCATTCTGACAGTCTCTTGTATGGCGAGCAGCGCCCGAGGCCACGCTCAGTTAGATCCTTGAAGGAACAGTTAGGACTAAAACCCAGCAGCGACAATACCCACGCTTGGTAAGAGGTTGGTTGAGGATCGCAGTTGTGGCTGGTTAAGTTACACAAGTGTACGCTGCCGCCTGTTGCGTTGGATTGCATATTAAACATGTCTTCACCGAGAAGCTCTCAAATGCGCCCTAAAACAGGGTGAATAGGCCTTGTCGACCACGCTGACCCAGAGTGACAGACCCTCCCACCCTGGGGAGCCGACGACTTACGTCATAATCTTCAAGAATGACGGGAGTGGTCTGTCTGTAACCTTCAATTTTTTGTGGCTGCGGTGTACTGCTCTGCTACGGAAGCTGATTATGTGATTAGCTGGGGAATTTCGGGCCTTAACCACAGTAGACTCAGAACAGTAAGTTATCTCCATACCAACTGCCGCATCGGTTTGAATGTGAGCGCGCCGTGTAGGCACGCGCTATCACGCACATACTTGCATTTAGCCCATACTGCCGCCCCCTTATTCCCCCTTATTTAATGTTAGTGTGTGCGTGACAGCACGTGCTTAAACGGCGCGCGACGCGGACGCATACATTCAAACCGAAAGCGGCACGTTTGTATGAAGATAACATACTGGTTATACTGTGCCTTAACGGCTGTTATTAAAGGATACGGAAGCATTTGATGGCGTGTTGCCTCTGCGCGAACTGTATGACGGCGCAGCCCGGCGTGGTCAGCTGTACCGACATCACCTGCCCACACTCCGCCATCTTCTCGCATAGGAGCGTGAACGTGGTGCTTAGAGGCAGCTAGAAACAAAACCAAGTGGAGAAAGACACTTGAGCGAGTCAAAAGCCAAAATATAATACAACTAGTGGGTCAGTCTGACGCAGACCTCGTGTCTGTTAAAAAAAAAGTTAGTTCCTTTAAAGTATATTTTTCTTTCTTTTTAACCCCCGACGAAAAAGAAGGTTGTAATAAGTTTGACGTGTGTCTGTCTGTCTGTGGCATCGTAGCTCCTAAACGTATGCGCCGATTTTGATCTAGTTTTTTTTTTTTGTTTGCAAGGAGTGACAATCGAGAGTGTTCTTAGCTGATCCAAGAAAATATCTGCAGTCATTTGAAGATTATCAGCTCTTTTGTAGTTGTTGAAAGGATCAAGTCACGGTTTTGTGTCAGGGGTTTTTAAATTTTTTAATTTATTTTTTGAAGTAGGTACGTAAGCGTAAAAAATAAATAAATAAAACAAAGTTCCACATGAATTGGTTGAGGAATCGACCTCTATAGTAAACAGCGCCAGCATCTGTGTTTAACTAACCAATTTCCCCTTCCCCCAGCATGACCATGTATGTACCCTTATCCCATTGGATAATATTTGAATAAGGCGGGTTTTACGTGGTATTTAGACAGCTAGGTAAGGGATATATAATTTGTCACATGCCACAGGGTACTCCAATTTTATCATAAGTGACATTTATATTCCAAGCCATACTTACATTACTAAGTTCCAGCGCGACATGGTTATCAGCCACACTCCTACCCATTATTGGGCCAGGCACGTTTTGAGGCCCAGGCCCAAACATAGGCGCTGACGAGCCAGTTATAACCCCTGGGCCCGAAATTGCACCGGGTCCAAGCATTGTGGGGCGCACTATCATTGCACCAGAATTCTGTATTGGACCGGGACCAGATAATACATTCGGCGCTTGCATTGGACCGGATTTTATTCCTACTGGACCAGAAATTGAACCAAAATTTTGTATCGGACCGCCAATTTGCATTGGACCGCCAGTTTGTATTGGACCGCCAGTTTGTATTGGACCACCAGTTTGTATTGGACCACCAGTTTGTATTGGACCACAAGTTTGTATGGGACCAGAACTTTGCATTGCTATTGAACCGGAAATTGGACCATGCACTGGACTTGATAGACGAGGGCTTACAATCTGACTAGTCTCCGGCTTAGTCCAATTTCTATCCACTTTAGAATTAGATCCCGAAAACCCTTGGGAATTGTAAGAATCTGATCTATATTTTGTAGGATTAGTTGCTGGGTAGACATTTTGATGAGATTGGTCACGATTTTCGTTTAAAAAGAGACTATCGGGGTTAGAAAACAAGGACGTATTAACATAAGTACTTTTGTATTGGACAAATCTTTCGTATTGTTTGACGATGTCTCTAAGGGGGCTCCCGTCAGCGCTTAAGCCTGGACCTAGGCCTTGAAGGCCTTTTGGTAGGAGCGTTTTCAGTTCAGGAGTTCTTTGCGTGACAACTCTTAAAGGTTGTCCGTAGAATAGCTGATTGTTGATCATTGATACTGCCTGTAAGGGAAAATTCATTGTCAGCTTTTATTATTTTTATCCGCCTGAGCGAAGCAAAAAAGGAGGGTTGTTTTCAATCTTCTTTGCGTGAATCGCTACTATAATAGTCTTATTTCAATTTTTCCGCAATATAGCGATGATTTTTTATAATTAGCGCTAGGTTTCCGAACCGCGGCTCTGCTTGCGTTAACTTTTCCCGTGGGAATTAGGAATTTTCCTGCTACAGGTAGCTTATATCCATCCCCAAGGTCTATTCTATCTTTGTACCAAGTTTAATTTAAATCGGTTCAGTAGTTTCGGACCCTATTAAAAGGAAACCAACAAGCAAACAATAAGCAGATATAGAGTAATATATCACACACCTGGACGGCTTCCAAAGGATGAGAGTACATGACATGTCCGATTTTGGTCGCTTTCGTGTCCACAACACATAGTAACACTTGGCCTGCTAGTTCCATCACCTCCTTTAACTCAGATTTATCACAGCGGAACTGCGAAACGAATGTACAGAAATATTAAAACACACATCTGTAATCCATAAGTAATTTGGCCTTGGCAATAATAGAGGGCGCTACTTTGTATTTTCTTTAGTGCTATCCTGCTCACACTTACTGATACAGACTTGGCAAAAAATATTCTAATTTCTGTTTGAGGTTTTTACGCTTTGTAAGATCCGAAAAGACTACGTTATATAGCAATTCTAGGGGCCGTCCATCGCCGTCACGTGAGGCTAAAAAGGGGGTCATTTCAGAATAAAATAAGGTTATACTTTACACCTGTATTTAAAGATAATATTCTAAAAAATTTTAGATTCTTCGCAGGTACTAAAAATATGATGTTCTGGGTAGTCTTAAACCTCACCACGTATCACCAAGGGGGAGAGGGGATTAAAAAATGCTAAAAAAGATCACGTGATTAATGGACGGCCCCTTACCATCCTATTAATTAACATAAAAAAAAGTGTAAGAATAAACTTTTGATACTAATTAATGGCAAAAAGGTTCTCGAATGGCGACCGCGCGCCGGAAGACGTAGCGTGGGCAGGCCCCCCTCAAGGTGGACCGACGATCTGGTGAGGGTCGCGGGAAGCCGCTGGATGCGAGCAGCGCAGGACCGATCGTTGTGGAGATCTTTGGGGGAGGCCTTTGTCCAGCAGTGGACGTCTTTTGGCTGAAATGATGATGGTGATGACTAATTAATTTCGATAATAATGGTTCAGTGTATAGAAATAGGTTTGGACATACTTACGTTAGAAACGTGGACCCATTTACCGAGTGGGGGTTGGATTCCCAAAGACGAGAGGTACTCCGGATCGAACCCATATAAACCTTTTGGGTCCGGCTCCCAAACATCCACATCAGGCCTCCAAGGACCACGCTTGCATATCTTTCTGTAATTTCATTATTTCTTCAAGGTAAACTTTAAACTAAACAAAATAAATAATAAATAAATATGTGGGACATCTCAAACACGTCTATCTGACCCCAAACTAGGCAGAGCCTGTACTTTTGGTGTCAGACAGCTGATATACATACATATATAAATATACAACATCCAGACACAAGGCAAACACAAGTGCTCATCACACGAATGTTTGCCCTGGGCGGAATTCGAACCCGCGACTTTGTGCTTCGTAGGCAGACGTACTACCATTTAGGCTACGAGGCCGTCAAAAAACTAGCTAACAAAGTATAAAAAATAGCAAACAGAGTGCCAAGTGCGAGTTTTTTAAATTACGACGATACGTGCTCGATATCAATCAACCACGCGAACGTCATTTTGCATAAAGAACTTTAGCTTCAGTTAATTATCAATAGATGGTGTAGTTTCACTTCCATATAAAATCGCGTTTACGCTTTTGTTCGAACTCGCACTCGGCATTTAGGAAAAACGGATACGTCATACAACCAACGCGCTTTTTATAACTGCACCATTTTGAATAAATAAATATGTAAGGGCATTTCACACGTTTGATCGCAAAGAAAGTGTCAAACAGCTAATATACATTACACATACATACTTGTATAAATATACAATATCCAGACACAACGCAAAGGCTGGTATTTCACTGGCGACAAAGACAAAAAACGAAGGGGACGCAGTACGCAAGAGTGAGTGCGGTGTATTTGGATCTCATTCTAACGCATAACTGCGTCCCTTTCGTCTTCTGTCTTCTGTCGCCAGTGAAATAAAGCTCAAACACAAGTGCTTGTCACACAACGCATTTGAATTTGAATTTGGGAGGTTCGAAACCGCGACTCTTTGCTTCGAAGGTAGGCATACTTACTACCTACTGACTACGCTACGGAGTCGTCACAAATACTGCAAGACAGGGTTAGCACGCCGTAGGTGCCTAACGGATTCGAGTATAGGTATAGGCGACAGACAGGTTGGCAACTAGCTAGAACTAGATTCACTATGAATCACAAGGATCTGTGTATTTTAGAAATGTACCCAATCTTTAATCATAAAATTTGCTAAAGATGGTTTCAGTTTGGGCTACCCTGCCGGCTTGGTAAAACCTGTGTAATGGAAATGTGCCTTCATGTAATGGAAAATGAGTAAAAATAAGGAACTCACTTCTTAGCAGGTGCAGTTTCATTATCAGATTCTTCATCCAAATCTGTAAAATAATTAAATACCCATTTAGATCTGGTACTAATACTAATAGTCAATTTTAAGACAATGTTCTATGTTTTACTATGAAGTCATTAAAAGGTTTCGTATTTAAACATTCGAATTAATTTTATCGAAACCAGTATCTACATAATAAAATAAAATGTTTTGGTTAGTAACTGGTATCGGACAAAGATTATTTTTTCTTCTATCGTAACTAGTTACGAACCTCCGCTTTCGTACGCGGCCGGAGGGATGCATGCCATTACAATAAGTTGATAAAGTACTTAAGAAATGAAATGTTCCATGTAGGTAGGCTTCTTTCAAGATAACAAAACATATCTTGGTTTATAAAACCTGTGAGTATCCTGTTTTACCAAATCACTTTCAGCTAAAAGTTCAATTGAAGAAATTGTGATCTAGTAATTAGGCCAGCTTATTATTCATCTATTATTGCAGTGAGCGAATATTGTGTACTTAATTTTACTGTTTGTGAGATAAATTATATATAATGAATGAAATGAAATCTATATCCAAGAAATCATATAACAAAAGCTATGATGTCTGATAAATAAGTTTAGAGTTACAAAGCAGACCAGACTTGTTCTGCACAAAAACTACTTACTACTTAGAGAATCTTATTCTAGAAATAAAATAAACAAGTACAACACTAATAAATACACTTACAAATAACCAGCTATGTATATAACAAAATCTCTTACCTCTTATTTCAGCAAACAATCTGATGTCGTCAACAAGTTTACCGTGAAAAGCCTCCCAGGCTTTATGGCAGTCAGTGTACGTCATAAACTCCAGTTTAATCAAACCAATGAAACACATTTCATCATCAGCAGCCATGTAAACATAGTCCATTGGGCCGTACTGTAAAGAACAATATAGTATTAATATTTTTGCCTACAGGAACAGTGAATAAATACTTAAATTTTTTTAAACTTGATTATTGAAAACAAATGATTGATAGCATTTGGAGCATTTTAAAGAAATATACATGAGATAGATTTATATAGATACCATACATCAACTTTGTAAGAGTTCTAACTTCTATTGGTACAATACTTCTGCCCTCATAACTTTTCTAATTTTTTTTTTTTCAAAAGATGTTTAATTCATTGATTTAAATACCATTTAGACACAGCCTCTGTGGTAGAGTGGTCAAATACTATCCACAGGTTACAAAGGTTCCGGGTTTGACTCGTCGAACAAATGTAACTTTGTGAGACTTCCCTATTTTAGTTCGGACATTGCAAGCTGAATCACTTGATTATCCGAAAAGAAAGATGATTTTGTGCATCGGAAGGCACTTAAAGCCTTTACTCCCAGTTACTATCCATGGATGTAGTCGTTATATGATATGAGCCATGGCAGAAGCCTTAGGTGACTCAATGATTCTGACACCAGGGTTTGTTAGGTAGGTTAACCTCGAAACCTACATGCTAAGTGAAGTATTTGTAAAAAGGTATCCAGTACCCCTACCATGAGTTGCTAACCAAAATAAACGCGCTCGATATCGACAACGTAAATGTGCATTTAGTATGGAAAAATTTTACTTCAGCTAACTGTCAATAGATGACGTTGTTTCAATTCCATACAAAATCGTGTTTACGCTCTCGATATCGAGCACGTTTATTTTGGTTAGCAACTCATGGTAGGGGTACAGATAAGAACTACATAAAAAAGTACCTCATCAACAATAAAATTCTTTAACTGGTCCAGACCCCATTCAATGGGGAAATTTGATATTTTCAAAGAGAAATTGTAGTCATCATCTTTTTTATCACCAAATTTCAATTTCCGTAATTCTTTGTTTATGGTCCTTCTGATCCACTGGTACGACTTCCTTAACCTTTTCAAAGACGTCTCAGGTTTTGAATCTTGTGGGCTTTTTATTGTAGACTCTTTTACGAGTGGGGAACATAGTGGAAAACTGGGCTTCACATCTTCATCACTTTCATTTCTGTCATCACCATTCGATATTAGATTTGGGCGTTTTTCTCTCGCAGCCATGGTGGAGGCACTGTAAGTTAGAAATGATAGCAATAGCTTATGAGTAGTTTTCAGTTTAAAATTAGGAAATGTGGAACTGTTGTTCATCTATCATATCAGCAATGACAGACAAACACAAAGACCTAAAGGAATATTTTATTATAACCAAAAAGGATATTAATTCAGAAAAGCAAGTGAAACTGAAGCAGATTACCTGTAAATGTAATAAATTCAACGTTTTTGATAGCTTCCACCCACAACCACAAGACAACAAACAACAAACAAACAATTTTTTTTTTTTTTTAGTTTCTTTCTCCCTTGTGGGAAAGGCAAAGGGATCTAAGCCCATACAGCCTAGTCTTTAGTAGTTTCTTGCATTATCCAAGTTTAATGTCTTCAGTCATTTCTTCAGTTTCATTTCGTCGTCTTTAGTCATTTCTTGGTAGTTTCATTTCTTGTTACGGGATCATTGAAATGCAAGGATGGTTCTTACATTCCAATGATACTGAAGTTTAACGCGGGGTATCAAACCAGAAACAGCTAACCACTCATTATTTCTCACTTTCATTGAATAGTTCTTCTTTATCGGCACATTATCGCACTAATTCCACCATATTAACACCACAATTACCATGAAAAACTAATTTTAAAAAGGACGAAACAATGAACCCGCCATTTCCTCTCGATTCCCGCGTAAAACTCACAACAAACAAACAAACGAACGAAACCAAACCAACCAAAGTTTTTTTATCCAGTGCTGTGCTGCCAACCTTTAGGTGTAGGTTCTTGCAAAAATTTCCTCTACAAAAGTTGATAGAATAATAAAAGCAAGAACGTTGTAGTTGTGCATTAAAAGTAACTAAATCTTATGTGTAGTCTGAAGGGTTATTCTTTGATGAAGAAGTAAAATATTTGAGTTTAGACTTAGACTTTAGACTTATTTTTTGGTTTTTCCCTAATTTCATACTCATAAAATATTCTGTGCTCATACTACAAAATTAAAGTAAGTAGGTACTTACTTTATTCTTTGTACTATACCCACTATATAATCTCTTTATCTAGGTATATTTATTAGTAATAGCTAAGCCTACTTAATATTTTTTTAGAGTGCTGCTACTGCTAATAACGAATGGGTACCTACGTTGTGTTATGCTTTACTTTTTTTAACTCTTAAAATTAGGTAGGTACCTACAAAATCATGTGAAAATTAGCCAATAATAAAAAAATACTAATACTTAAATAAGTTTAATGCAGTAGCTAAATAGTTTTTGCTACAATACAACTTTCACAAAATTGTAGCAGCTGATATAAAAAAAAACAGCCAAATTAAGCTACGAACGAGCATATGGTCTAAGAAAACAAGGTCTTCTATTCGAACCACGTAACTGACACAAGCCTACGTCATTTTCGTGTCATTTTGCGCTGTTCATCCTTGTCTATAACACGCATTCGACAAGGATGGACGGACAGTGCTAAATGACGTTGACTTGTGTCAGTACGTTTTCTTAGACATTGGCTACGAGGTAGCTATTATAAGTCGACTTTATTCAATTAAGTTGGCATCACAGATTTTGTCTATCTTTCTTGCCAGCTTCACACGCGTGCCGTGTTTGCCAAACAGAGCGAGACACAGTTATACGTTAGAATGAGCGCGGTGATTTGTATCTCATTCTAACACATAACTGCATCTCGCTCTGTTTGGCAAACACGGCACGCGCGTGGAGCCAGCATCTGTCAGTCATTGAGGAGTCCCTAAAATGCACTGCTAAATAATGTTAAGCCTAGAAAGCACGCACGACCAATAATGGAAGTTTTCTGGACATGGACAGGACATGAAACATAATACCCTCTTTAAGAGCTACCTAGTCAAGAAGAAATCTATAGTAACAGTTTAAAGCAAGCAAGCAAGTTAAAATTACAGTTTATTTGAATGTAACAGTCTGGAAAGTTTAGTTTGTATGACAGAAAAAAAATGTTTTTAATGTGCTGTTCGGCACTCTTAGGGTTATTCCAGCGTCTAGGGCCTAGGGCAGCTATTGACAGTTCTTGAAACTAAAATATGCGGCGGACACTTGCACAACGAAATTCAGCTTCATAAGTTAGCTAATGTATAAGGTAGTGCATTATCAGCCGTGCTTTATCTACTTGGTTCTATATTATATTACCTAGTTCATATTTTCCAAACAGGGAAAGAAAGCTACATTACTTCATAGTAATTGTCATACATAATTTGGGCTTTGCATTCTGGCAAACGGGCAAAAACTATTGCCCATCTATAAACTCGTGCGTGTCCTCGTGGTCGATAATTTTCAGCTCAAACAAATAATATTCTGCCAATAGTTCTGAAGTTCTGATTGATTGATTGTAATGTGCAGCCAGGAAAGCAGAATCAATAACTAAGAACATAATTATATCACATCAAACTAGAAGATATTAAAGCCTGCTAAATGTTACCCGGTTTTGCAACGTGAATAAACTGCTTTGCTTGCACCGTATATTATTATCGGTGTGTGTGTGAAAGGTACATAAATTATCGGGTCGTACATTATTATCTGTCTACAACAGCTGAAAGAAAACGCCAAATCGAAAAAAAAAATCAAGAAAAGCACCGTTAAAAATATTAAAACATTTTTATAGCATTTAAAAAACTACAAAATCCAAGTGCAAACTGCAAAGTTAAAATAATTAACAACAATGTCGAAAAATAAAGTTCTATATTGCAAGGGTATGAACATGGTAAGAGCCAATTTTGTTAATTACAAACTAACCTTTCTCTGTAGGTACCTATTTATTTTTTCCATTTATTTTAACAGTGCATGGTCTTTTAATTTTTATTGTTACATTGCTACCTCTTTTCTTTACGCTGCCACCTTTTGGTTGTGATAAATCACATCACATCATATCCCTTGTAGATACATTGATGATACGAAAATAATTTTAACTATTAACACTGCATGCAAAGGCCTTTGTCCAGCTGTGAACGTCTTTCGACTGAAGTGCTAACCGTTGGCCCAAAAGATGTGTTCAATTAAATATTTATAATTTGGTCAGTTCAGTGGTGATAATTCCGACATTTCATGTAGTTTATGCAAATAATATTGTTTCATTATACCAAATGATCAACCCTAGGACAACATGATTGACAACATGCCAAATGATTGGTAGTGGTAGCACAATGTAAAACAAAAAAGAACACTTTGTGCATTACTGTGCATCATTCTTCACCTTCCTTATTTTATGCCAGTAAATCACCCTCGACTTGAAATCTATGGCTATGTTATCCTTTTATGGATATCTCAGTCGTTCAACCAAGCAATATCCAAAGATCTTGTTATTTGTATTTATAATTAACTTTTTTTTCATATTATAATTGGTCTGCTCTGCCTTGTGACAAATCCATTCTACATTAGTCGCCTAAATCTTCCCTCCTCCACATCTTGTTCCTACCCAGTTCAACCAAGAAGTGACATGACACCAACTCAACTGCTTAAATTTTAAATCTATAACAATTTGTTTCTTATTTTTAGGAGCATTCTGAATCTGATGGAGACTTACATGATCAGAGATGGGACGATAGGGTACTGAATTCTGCCTTCAATCGTGCTGTAAAAACAGCTAATATTGAGGTGGCTAAGCGCCTCGCTATGGCTACAAATAGTATGCATGAAGATATCGGTGAGTTTCATTTACTACATCAGCGTTTTGGCTATAAATACTTATTTCATTATAGCTATTAAATTCTAGGGTACAAACATATTATATTCATTTTATTGTTTTATATCTCTCTAGTTACTACTACTTGTTGACTAGTTGTTGACAAAAGCCTCTTCCGAGCATTTCCATCTCTTTCTGTCTTTTGCCAGTCTTGTCCACATCTTTCCAGCCACCTCCTATACGTCATCCTTCCATCTTCTAAAACGCCTGCCCCTGTTTCTTTTCTCCTCTTTCGGGTACCAAGTTGTTATTCTTCCATTTAATCCCTACCTTCTCTGACCATGTATCAATAAATAAATAGCAGCAGTTCTTTACATACCTCCCATTGGGTTTGTTATATTGTTGAAATTTTTTTTGGTCTTTATGCATTACATCACAGTATAATAAATTTTACAATCTACCTAATGATTGTGGACTTAATGATAGGTACAATAACTAACTACAGTATTTATTAAGTTGGCAAATAAATTGTATTTGTACAATAAAGTAGAAAAAAACCCTCAAGTCAATTAGTAATTACATCATTACCTTACTCACAATATCCTAAAATGAGAGAGAATGTATTGTATTGTATTTTATTGCATATTGCAATGTAGTTAATTTTAACAATAATATATGGTACTAGCTTACCGCCTGCTGCTCCATCTACGCTAACAGATTTTCCCGTGGGAATGAGGTCTTTTGCCGCGGTAAAAAGTAGCCTATGTGTTATTCTGATGTATAAGCTATATTTTCGCCTCGACGTCGAAAAGTGATTTGTAAAATCTTACTTCGAATAAACTGATTTGACTTTTGACAGATTGTAAAGTTTAGTAACAAACATAAAATCCATCCATACTTACAAACTTTCGCGTTTATAATCTATAATCTATGGGCCACGCCTAAAATAAACATTTTTTTTTTCATTTTTTTTTTTTTTTTTTTTTTCATTTGTTTTTTATAAATAGTAGGATATTCATCAAATTAATAATTTATAAATATTATCAGGAGGCTCAAGTTCTCAATCCAAGAAACAGACTAAGAGAAAGAAATGGACACCCGGCATGCCTTGCAGAGCGATTTACATTGAAGATGGCCTCGAGTATGAAGCATTTGTGTCCACGATTGTGACTGATGATGAGTGTATTGTTAAGTTTTTAGGTAAGGTTTTATACTGTTGGCTTTAATATTTTTTCCCATAGTGAAATGTAGCTCATAGTATCTATCTATTACTATAATAAAACTTAAGAATCGGCGTGTCCGTACATTGATTTGTTTTTCAAAAAACTGATTGTAGGTGTTAAAGGGAGTGTAGCTGAACATAAAAATACAAGTTTGAAAAAAAAATCCGTTTGTATGTCTGTCTGTTTGTACACGCTAATCTCTGGAACCGTTGGATCGATTTAATTAAATGCCTGATCAACCTATCAATGAGTACCAAATTGTAGTCTTAGAAGAGAGCTGAATAGATCGACAAGTATGTTGTTTGCGAAAACGGCGCTAGCTGTACCATTTATTATCCGCCAAAAAGGGTAGATCGGGGTGAAATATCCACAAAATACTAATTTACAGCTATTTTATAAAGCCGGGTCCACACGCGTGCCGTGTTTGGCAAACAGCGAGACGTAGTTATGCGTTAGAATGAGATACAAATCACCGCGCTCACTCTAGCGCATAACTGCGTCTCACTCTGTTTGGCAAACACGGCACGCGTGTGGAGCCCGTAGCTAAAATTTACCAATAAAAATTGATGTACAGTAAACAGCACATGCGACCTTGAGAGCGCCCGTATTCCGTAGCGGTACACACAGCCGTTCTTCTGCATTCTCAAACTAAACGATCAGCTGTTTTGAACTCCCACGAACCTTTTACTTACAGGCTATGATAATTCCGAGCAAGTTGCAATTAGCTCGCTAAAGCCATCGCTAGGTCAGGACGCTCAGCAACGCCAGATTAGACAAGCTTTAGAAGATGGGGGAGAAGAGAGCAATGGAAGTGCCTCCGGAACTGATGACGTCAAGAGTGAACGGAGACGTAGCTCATCAACTACTGGTGATCATTTTTCATATAAATGAATTTATAAAAATGTTTTATTGCATGAAAAACATTCAAAGGCATTAAAATTATTAGTTTATATAGAGACAGTTTGATTTCTTATATGTAAACTCATTTTTTAACTGAACGACGCACATTGGAAGCCCTTCTTACAAGGTAGTGCGCATAATCAGATTTTCGAAATATTTGATTTGATATTTGATTTTGCTCATCTTAGCTACGCTCTGTAACTGCACTGATAGCTGATCTAGACTGGATGTATGTAATTTTAAGTTCAGTGTACCCTCTATTATGATTTACGATGCATTTTTCCTAAATACCAACATTTCGAAAATCTAGTTATGCGCACTACCTTGTATGAAGGGGTTCCAATGTGCGACGTCCACTGCTGGTCTCCACAATGATAGGTCCTGCGCTGCCCGCTTCCAGCGGTTCCCCGCCTACCTCACCAGGGGCTCTACTCTTGAAATCAATATCGATCCCGATTTCAACCCAATGCATAGCGAAGTCAATTTTAAGACCGCTACTCTTGAAAATCTGCCCGCCAAGAGTTGACAAATGTCCGATTTCGTTTATTCCACTCAATATCCGCCCAATATGAAACCAAGGTGGCGCTAGTGTGGCATTCGAGAGTACAAAACGCCCGATCTCAATGTTGACGGATCGGAATCGCCGTCAAGAGTAGCCCCTCAGATCGTCAGTACACCTTGTGGACCGTAAACAGATATTTTCTAACCGAGGGGCTCGAGCCTACCCTAACAGTGAATAGGCCTTAATCAACCACGCTGGCCCTGTGCGGGTTGGTCAACATCACACACAATCTTTGAATTTCATCACAGGTGTTTTTTTTATATTTCTTAACAGTCCACTACTGGACTAGGCTCTTTAACTTAGTCTGGTGTTGCCAGTCTCTGCGCTTTGCGGGCGGGTTGGGATCGCAGTTGTTGAATTCCCGCGTTTTGTACGCGGATTGGGGATCGCAGTTGTTGGTTACACAGATGACCGCTGCTGCCCTTTAACTAGGTTACATGTTTAGTCGATTTTTAACGCTTAAAAGGAAAGACGGATTCGAACAATGTAATTATAGTCTGACCAGAAAAATGAAAGACATGCGCTGGGAGCGCCATTTAATGTTACTGGCAACAATTTCTATTATAAAATTAGTTCCATTGAAATTCCGCAATATGGCGAGGTTTTTAATGTTTCTAATAAAACAAAATATACATGTGGCGCCCCCAAAGCCAGTCTTTTATGTTTATGATAAGGTATTTCATTAAAAAAATCAATTTTAAATAAAACTAATATACTTATTTTTAAAATTTTATTTTATTTGTTCTTCCAGAGAGAGTGTCACAGCATAAGAAAGCTTCGAAAAAAAAGGATAATCAACCACACACAAATAACTTCTACCTGCCAGAAGTGCCTTTGCCTGACATGAGCAAACTAAAAAATGTAAGTCACATCTACTACGCGGCTTTCCAACCTCTCTGCTACTACTAAATAAGGAGATTTCCAGTAGCAAATTAAAAAAGTTCACAAATCGCTCCAATAGATGGCGCTAGTAAGTAGTGAGTAATAATGAGATGATAAACAATCGAGGAACTATGCCCCCACTGAGGGCACATGAGATATAGGTAACTACTCATGTGCCAAAGGACACAAGCCTAGCCAAGCCTCATAAGCTTACATTCCCTTTTATTCTCCGTATAAAATATTGTTTAGGCATTTCATAAGAAGAAGCTCATTTGACTAGCCAGTGGCTTTGGCTTTATTGATCCTTCCAGTGCCTTTCTCAAGCATCGAGCGAAAAAAAGAGATTTTTACGGAAAGTGAACTGGCTTGTTTTCTTACGCTTGTATCGTAGAAACTGTTTTTTTTTTTCAATAATTCAGAATACAACAGTATTTACTATCTAAAGTCTTTAATTTTAATATTATGCCTATTTTGTCATAAAATTAGTTCCAAAATGGTTTATAGATGGCGTCGATGGACATTCCGTTCCCAATGCCGCCGCCATTGCAGTTGCCGTCTCGCTCTGACTTAGAGAATGAAGATAATGCCGTCTCGTCCATGCTGCTCGCCTGGTATATGAGCGGGTATTATACCGGATTGTACCAGGGTCTCAAGAGGTAAGACAAGATTTGTAATACCTAATAAGCAAAGCCCGACCATAAAAAAAAAATCCTCGCTATATTGCGGAATTTCGATGGAACTAATTGTGAAAACACGTGGCGCCCACAGAACAAGTGTTTTTATTTTTCTGGTTTGGCTTTAACACGATATACAGTACTTATTAAAGACAAAAAGACATGAAAATAGACTGACGTAACTAATTTATGATTAGAATGAGGGATTTTCTGACAACCAAAAAAGGAAATATAAAGTTTCTAGCTAGTTCGATAGATGTATCTTTTGACATTTTCTCTTAACGCAAACCAACAAATATTTTTTTATATTATTTCGATGCATGTAAAGTCAATTAATAGTATTTATTTGTTTTAGGTCCAAAATCAGCAAAAGACAAAGGGATTAACATTGATTTAAGGTTTTTATGTATAAATTAGCCATAACTTCTTACATATTTTTACTCTTACCTTCAACCAATAAAATATCAATCGTATTACTATTACTATTATTTTTTATTGTTTCATACTCTTCTTCGTGTATTCTTTACTTATATTTGTATGTACTATCATTCATTACGCATCATGGAGAGTACCGGTTGCTTCAGAAACTTGCTTGCAATTTCAAAATAATTTACTTCAATCCTCAAAGAGTTTAAAGAGTTCAAAGAATTTATTTTTTAACTTTTGCACACTACATCACCTAGTTAAGTCAAATTTACATTATCTTTTCTGGCGAGTTCAAAGACTTGGCTGTCTTCTGTGGAGAATAACTCGCCGAAGAAACTCCACAGGGGTTTTTTTTGTGAATTGACCTATGTTTGAGTCGAAAAAGTACCACAGGCTTTGCATCTAAGTATTCATCCTAATAATTAATCCTATATAAATTGATATTCGTTGATTGTAATCAAACATTGTTAGGTTGTTCTGCCACAAGATGCGGTATAAGATTCTATAATTTATTTTAAATCTGTGGCGGTACGAATTACCTTGGTTCAGCAATTTTAGTCACAATAAAATTTTCACGCAAAACCTACTCTACTCCCCTTAATTAATTCAGTTACGCTTGAAATTATAAAGTTTTATTTAAATAGTTTTTTATTTGCCCTAATATTCGGCGTGGTATATTACGCATAATAGCATCGAAATTTGAAATAGTAATTTTTTTTGAGTATTATTTATTACAGAAAATAAGATTAACTGAAACTATCGACCGCTGTTCTCCATTGTGTACGCTCATGTATTTTTTTTATATACAGTTGATCGTAATTTAAGTTTATTTATAAAATACCGTTGTCCCTCGTAGCCTCATTCCTTCAAAAGGTACAACGCCCGCCACTCTGATTCATCATCATCATCATTTCAGCCAGTAAACGTCCACTCTGATTAAATAATTAAAAATCATATCCCGTTGTTCCCAAATTTTAAAAGCACCATGATAGAGTTTAAAATGTAATTTCCACAACAAATCACACATTTTTAGTTAACAGAATGTGAAAAAATGTGTGGCGGGAATTATTGACTGCACGTTGCTTTCCTTCGTGTATCTTCTTAATTAATTTATCAACGGAAATAAATAAACGGTAATATAATTGGGACAGTAATTATTATACGCCCGAAGATAAAAGCGCGATATAACATAATGTTACCACTATTTTACGGTCTACTGTTTTTTGTGGGATATTTATTATTTTTTAAAATATCTTGCATCTTATAAAAATAATAATCATGTTTATTAGATTGATAATTAACTTATTGTATCTTTACTGGACTGATGATTATAATATTGCCTACTAAAAACCTGAAATAGCTTGGTAGCGGTTTTATAGAAAGTTCGTTGAGGACTTAAGAATGTTAAGTAAGTTTTTTATAAAATCAATAATGACGACTGAATTAGTCCATTTTCATTTAAATTACATAAGGCGTGAATGAATAGAAACCTTTAGAATAAACTAAATGGTCTATCGGTGTTTTCTAAATTACGAATGAGTTTTATCAAAAGCTACAATTCATATTGCATGCAAAATTAAATACATGCGTATTTTTAGAATAGCATGAAATTATTCTGCCTTCATAAAGCATGGGTTATACATGCGTTATTATCTGGCAATAAAGTTAAAATTAGTTTCGTAGAATAAAATTTAAGTTATTTGCGAATATAAGGAACCTAGAACTAAATTACCACTTTTGTGAAATCAAAACAGAAATACCACTTTTTTATTTTAATTTCACAAAAGTGGTATTTTTTTATGGTAGTCATAACATAACTGAAAGAAAATTAACACGTTTTGGTTTTAAAGTTATTAGAAGCGACCGGTTATAAAATGTTGTACAGTAGCCAACACATCCGACTTTGACCTTGAGCACAGAATAAATAATAGTACTAGGTACCTTGAGTGCGCACTTCTTCCGACATAATAAAGGCGAATGTCCAGTCGTATGTGCTGGCTACTGTACATAGTACATACATACTTTGATTTGTATGAAAATCATAAATCTTAAATAGTAAATCTTACTGCCTGACGAACGATTTACAACTTTAAACATGTTGTGATTAAAATTCAATTTACGTTGCCGCGGAATGGAATGGCACATAGGCTAGTTTTTATCGAAATAAAATAAAATACCTCGTGAAAAAATGCTGTATAAATAAAATAAAGCTAGTGCTACTTATATCAATAAAATTGTAGCGAAAATGTTTTTAATTTCATAGCAATGTAAATTGAGTCTTCTTAATCGATGTAAAATTAAGAAATACACAGGTTCTCTAAATAATTATATGAAATTTAGAGGAATGGCATTGATTTCTAAATTCGATACTATCATTAGTTTTCTGTTTTCACATTTGTTACCCAACTGAAAATGTCTAATAACTGGTTGTGGACTCACTTTGGAAACTGCATTGTAAATAAACGATAATTTTTAATATTATCTGTTTTATTTAACGTAGGATTATTCTATTTCACAAAGTTTATTTAGCAAAAATGTTCGGAGCACACTACAGAGCTTTTTTAATTGATCTATGCTTTTGTCGAAAAGGTACCCACGACCAATCAAGCTGCAACGGACTTGCACTATAGAGATATAATAATATGCCAAACTAACTTTCCGCCGCGGCTCCGCCCGTTTGTCCTGTGGGAATGAGGAATTTTCCCGTACCCTTTATTCTTTCCCAAGGTTTATTCTATCTTTGTGCCAAGTTTCATCTAAATCAATTCAGTAGTTTCGGAGCATATTCAGTCATTAGGAATATTTTACGTATTTTTTAACACCTTGGGTTACATTAGAGTTTTTGTAAGGATGCCAAATTTTATCCAAAATATAAATTAGCCTATGTTACGGATAGTGAAACTTCCCAACAACAGTAAAAAATTTTTTTAAATCAATTCAATAGTTTTGGAGCTTATTCGAAAGCAAACAAACAATCAAATCTTTACTCTTTATAATGTTAGTATAGATAAAAGGGTTTAATGAATTCATCAAACATGCTATTTAGTTCATTATAATGTGGTATTTTTTCTAAAAACAATATTCACATATTATTTGCATTGTCATTAGCAAAATGAAAGAATTCGATAGTGCTAACCCATTTCTCCGATTCTCAGAAATCATTTAGCGATCGTTACTTCGAAATTGATCCATCCATTCCTTTCGGTTCCCTTATGAGTGAGAAAGACAAGTTTAGAAAATTACATTGTGACTTTGGATCGACGTCAGTTGTTAACACTTCTAAATGAAAAGCAAGCAAATAAACCCTTTTATACTTAACCTTTAAACAACGCCGCTACTGTTCCTCCAATTATCATACCTAATTGAATTCAATAGAATTTGCCACTATCCCTGATTGTTATCAGTAAAATTCTAGTAAAGGATTTTTCTAAGGGTGTTACCAGACCAATCGATCGATAATCGGTATCATCATCGATCGATTGGTTAGTCGACGGTCGAACAGTATCTGTCGATCAATTAAAGTTACCCAGACCAGTTGATCAACTTCGATCGACGTTGATCGATACCGTCGATCGATTATCGATCGATTGGTCTGGTAACACCCTAAGAAATTCGAGAGGCCATTACTGATAAAGAAGTACAAAACACAGTTGAATTATCGATAGCTGGCATAATTTTAACAAATGACTGACAGTATACAAAATACTAAGAATGGGTTGTTGTTGTGGTATTTCTATACAACAACAACTTACTAGAATTTAGATAAAACCAAATGTAAGTATGAAAACGTGGTATTTTATAGTAAAGCCAGTAGGCTAAAGTAGGCTTACTCTGTATGACGCGACGAGCTCGAGAAGCTGTCAAATGCGACATAGTGACATTAGAGCCATAGTAGTTCTGTCAATATGTCGCGTTTGACATCTTTTTTAGCCTGTCGCTTCTTACAGCCCGTCCCCATGGGGACGGGCTCTTACGTAGTAAGCCTACTTACTAACTATTAAAATCCATCTCAGCGGAAGCTAAATTTTAGATTTAATATCTTAAAAAATCATTAGGAACCTATTCTTGTCAATTCAGTCGATTTTCCGCAATATAACGTGGTTTTTGTCCAGCGTTCGCAAAATATTTTGTCTACGTTGCCATTACCTTTTTATTTGGACTTATTATTGATATAAAATAGGCGAGGGGTAAAACCGATTATTGGCGTGGCGACTGGCAAGCCGACCGAGGCGAGCGGGCGTCGATCGCCACGCTATATTTGCTGAAAAGAAAAAACAATTTTGTTACATATTTGATTCCTATCACAGGAATTAATCGTTCTTTAATGCATATGACTTAAGTACCTTACTTATATAAAATAATTTCAATGTTTCACATCTGCCAGGCGTCCCGTCACCTTTTTTATTTATTGCATTTCAATTATTTTCTCATCCACAATCATTATAATTAATATTCCTATTTGGTTTTATAAGTTAGTGTTTATTGGTGTTTATAGACACTAGGAATTAGTAAATAGCAATCCTCTTAAGGAAAACTTTAGAAACTCAAAACTCTAGAATAACTAATAGTTTAATTTTATCTTACTGGAAGTAGGTACTTCTGCTTCATCTTTTTGAGTCGACAGCAAACTCAGACAGTCTCGGCCCTAAAACCAGTTACTCGAATAGCGGAAGGCGGAAGTAGCCACTGGAAGTACTATAATATAATTTTATGACCATAGAACAAAATGTTGCTACATCACTACATAGTATAAAACAAAGTCGCTTTCTCCGTCCCTATGTCCCTATGTATGCTTAAATCTTTAAAACTACACAACGGATTTTGAACGGATTTTTAATAGATAGAGTGATTCAAGAGGAAGGTTTATATGTATAATACATGCATAATATAAGTACTTAAGGATAACCCACAATAACCATTTTCCCGTGCGGAGGCGGGGCGGGTCGCTAGTGTTTAATAATTTGTAAATATTTTTTTTTTATTTATCATTTATTGTACACAATATTATTTACAGGAATAAACATTTAAAAAACAGACACAACAGGCACAGCTTATTTCTTACGAAATGTCTTACAGCTGGCCTTGGCTAAGATAAGAAAACACTTTACAATAAACGGGCATAGACGTGCACAATTTATTCAAATAATTATGAATACATACATAACTCATAAATATTTCATCAAATACAAATAATAAAAATCGGTCATACATACAGCGGGATTTTATTTACCTATATTTCTGGTTTCTGTTTCCAACCCTTTCTGGAAAATTTTGGCACTAACAATATGAACTAGTATGTAGACTGGTATAAAAACAAAAGAATATTCTATTTCTATGGTTTAAACATATTTAAAAATATATACCACGTGGATTAGAAATTAAAAATTAGGAAGACAAACAATCATTTCTGGACAAGATAATGGACAATCTATTGAAGGCGTAAATCCCGCGCTCTGATTGGTCGCCGCTTCTCGCCCCCAACGAAAGGGTTGTTTGTCGGGATTCGGTATAAATACGGGTAGCGCCTAATTATGCCTCATCATTATATTCTCAGTTGTGCTCAAGTTTGGTTCACGGAAGATATAAGTCTTTAGGCCTTTTCGCCATATGTATATTTGTTTGGAAGTTCTTGTGCCTCCTAATTGAATCAAGATGTTTGAATTGAACAATAATACTGATATCTCTGCCGCCGGCGCCGCGTCGGATTCATCAGAATCCGGATATACCACGTAAGTAAATACTAAATTATTAATAAATTTTAGTTAGAAGTTTTTCAGGAATAACAAGATATATTTAAATATCTGAAAATTTAGATTTTCGACTTGTTTGTTTACCTCTTGGTTTAACCGATATTAAATTAAGAAATATAAAAAAAAAATTAAATATTAGATATTTTTAATTTATTTTTTTGAAAAGTGTAGATGAAAGAAATTTTTAAATTTGAATCAATTTATATCTCTGCAAAAGTGAACACTGTTATTAGAGACAATATAAATCTTGCTTTTACGCAAAGAATTTTATCCACGTTGGTTGGTACGTTTTCTAAATTCTAACCAAACCTCATCAAGCTCACCGGACTTGAAAACTGTCATGTATTCTCCAGCACGTCAGCACCTAAGCGGCTGCGAGTGTTGAGGACTCCTCCGCACCTGGTTCCTGTGGACCGGTTGAGGTTCTTCAGATGCTGGACTCCGCCACCCCAGCGGATGAAGAGGAGACGGAGCGACAGCGAGGATAGTTCCAGCTGCTACAGTTACAGGACTGAGAGCGAGGCTACTGAGAGCTGCTGTAGCAGTAAGTTTAGCTGAAGTTTTTGAAAATTGCTTCAATGACCTTATTTTGTAAAGCCCGAACCAAAGAAATAAGAAACCTCGCCATATTGCGGAATTACAACGGAACTAATTTTATAAGGGAAATTGTTGCCATTTTCGTGAAAATATACACGTGCCGCCCCCAGAGCAGGTTTCTTATTTCTTTGGTCAGGCTTTAGATTTCTCCATTGGTCATTGTCTTAGTAACTAATGTTTGTTACTAACATACTCCAGTATGAACAACATTCACTAAAACAGTGCTACGCAAAATTTTATCCTTTTCGAGATAAATGCTTCTGTACCTATAGTCTAGCAAAAAAGTCGTGAAACGGAACTAATCTTACTTCTCAGAAATATCTATAAGTTAGAGCGTGACAGCATGATATAAGATGGCAACACCGTAAAGGAAGTGGCGCCCCTATTTGTTTCACAACTTTTTTGCCAGACTGAACATGGTTGTATTACTCGATATGGAATTAGGAAGTGGGCAAGCAAATTAACGTAGATTGGTTATCGATAGGTATATTTTATTTGAAAGAGGGTTTTTCAGCTATAACATTCTTTATATATAATCGGAGCAGCGCCATCTATTGAATTAAGGTCAAACTACATACTTAATTAAAGCTATTAGGGAGATCAAGTACGATAACACGCAATGCAGCCTAAACCTATGTAGGTTGTTAACTGTTAGCAGTGACGTCGCATAGATGGCGTGCTAACAAAGGTAACAATACGTTTTTATTTCGAAATGGTTATCTACAGTTTAGCGAAGTGCTGTCGTTAGCAAAAATGTTATTCTATTTCTCAGGTCGCTCTAGTTCTCCGCTGAGTTGGGGGAAGGAATGGTCCCTTGGAATGGCCTGTAGAGCCATTTACGAAGAAGACGGCCGAAGTTACGAGGCTTTCATCGTCGAAACATTTGAAGAGGAGGGAGAGTGCCTCGTCAAGTTCTTTGGTAAGATTTAATATGTTAACTCTTTATAAGGCAAAACAACTTTACAAAATGCATTCGTTTTCGACTTTATGTTCACACCCACAGCAAAAACTTATTTGGTCCAATTCGAAACTGAATAATCACTATACTTAAACAATTTTGACTATAGGGAAGTGTCCTGGAAATAAGAAATCGATTCTAGTGAATCCGTCAGTTTTATCGAAAAAAATTGAACAAGGGTTTTTTTCAATTTGACGAAGATATTATATCGCATCAAAATGTAGGAGAAGAGTGCTATGGCGTCACTTGTTTCGTACAATTTGTATGGCGGCGTGAAATTTCAAAGTGCTGGATCGTCGGCATTTTTCATTTGCCAGACAAAAACAAAACGTGTACATTATTTTTTAGTAATCTATCTAACTGACGGACTAATTAGATTTTTTAGGACACTTCCTTATTTGTACAAGAACTTTTTATTTCATAGGTACCTGAAGGATCAGTATTTTATTATACTAATTATCGCATTTTTTGTTTAGGCTATAATAATATTCAAAAAGTGTGTATAAATACTTTGACGCCATCTTACGGCGAAGGAGCGCGACAGGCGCAGATCGCGCAAGCCTTCGCAGAGAGGGCGGGAGGCGACGGGGACTCTGAAGATATGCAGAGCCAGCCAGAAATAAACGTCTTTAATACTGGTGAGCTACAAAGCACAATCACACACACAAACACAGTGAAACTTATTTTAAAAACAGTTACAGTTACAGTTCATACAAAAGTCGAGTACTGAGAACAATGGCATTTTTAAAACTCCCCAAATTACCTTGAATAGATATTTTAAATTGTCATAAATAAATTTACACTTCTTTACACATATTTCCTCTTTATTATATTAGTACTAGCTGTTCGCCCCGCGGCTCCGCCCGCTCTCAAGGGTATGAAAAGTAGATGTTGGCCGATTCTCAGACCTACTGAATACGCTCACAAAATTTCATGAGAATCGGTCTAGCCGTTTCGGAGGAGTATGGGAACGAAAACTGTGACACGAAAATTTTATATATAAGATGATATTAAACAATTGATAAATATTTATTGTTACAGAAAATTTAAATTTATGGAGGAGGAGAGATCCAAGGATCAACAGGCGATTGAGAGAATCTGGACACGGTAATAATATTTTTTATAATCTTCCTAGTTCGTTAGACTTTCTCCGACTAACTAATATGAAAGACAGAAAAAGAAGAAAATGATGAGAATGCTTATTGCGTTTTTCTGTTCACTAATCAATTATTCATTGTTACAGAGCGTTTATACCTAAGAAGAGATCCTAGGGTAAACAGGCGACAAGTTCTACAAACAGAAGTGTCTTCGCCAGACACACCGTTTGTCATACCTTTGCCTGAAGACGTGGAGAACGTAAGTATATTTTCTTGCCTAAAATTTTCGTCACATTCGGATAAGTCATACGACCATGGCGTATTTAGCATCTGCGCCATTTTGAAAAAAGAAACTACCTTGGTCTAAGAAAACAAGGTCTTCTACTCCTACACGCATTCGACGAGGATAAACAGTATGATGACGTAGGCTTGTGTCAAGTCACGTGGTCGAAGTGAAAGACCTTGTTTTTCACACGCTTTATATTAGCTTCACTTGTAAGTAACTATGTATGTAAGAAAATCTTGGAATCTTAATTTGACCCACTTCCCGGTCTTCGATTAGGATGAAATTTTGCACACGCTCTGAGTTCTGATGACAATACATGACTAGCTAAGAAACGTCATTACAAATCCAATATGGCGGCCTCCCTAAGATGGCGAACTGGCTGTTTAGAATCCACCCCCATCATATTATGGGTATCAAATGAAAGGGTTTGCTGTCAGGAATACGAAAAAAAAGTCACGTGATTTAAATCCAATATGGCGGACGTCCAAGATGGCGGACAGGAAGCGTGTTTTTTAGTTTTTTAAACTATGTATTATTATTTAGACCATAGAAACTACCTTTTGCAAGTAATTTGTATTATCGATGACATAATTTGATATTTCAGAGTTTATTCTAACTAAATATCTTCTTTCAGTCGATGTCCGAGGATATTCCGCTCTCGACGCCGCCATCTTCGGACTTATCTAACCTGCTGCTTGCCTGGTTCAACAGCGGGTACTATCTTGGCCTGTACCAGGCAAATATGAGGTAAGTATTATTAACAACCTTAGACCATTACAACTAAAGCCCAACCAAATAAATAAGAAACCTCGCCATATTGCGGAATTTCAATGGAACTAATTTTATAAGGGAAATTGTTGCCATAGTCGTAAAAATATACACGTGGCGCCCCTAGAGCAGGTTTCTTATTTCTTTGGTCAGGCTTTATATCATGATACAAGAGAGGGAATAATTTTATTGGGAAAGGTTTTTTTTTTTGCTTAAGCTTATGTTTGGCAAGTATAAACTTTTTAGAGCGTCGTCGGTGGCCAAGTGGCTAGGCCCGTTGACTTCCGATCCGAAGTTCGCGGGTTCAAACCTCGCCTCGTACCAATGTGTTTTCGATTTTCGAATTCGTATGTACGTTTTCGACGCTCTTACGGTGAAGGAAAACATCGTGAGGAGACCTGCACACACCTGCGAAGAAATTCTAAGGTTGTGTGTGAAAGTGACCAACCCGCACTGGGTCAGCGTGGTCGACTAAGGCCTGTTCACCATGGTATCAGGATAGGCTTGAGCCCCTAGGTGGGGACATAATATGAGCTGTTAACGAGACATTTTTGATAGTATTCGATTGAGGCATCTAATATTATAAGTTGTATTGTTTAGTTTAGTCTGTGCATGTTACAAGTTGCAATGTACTTGCAACTTGTAACATCGTTGCTATTCAACACTGATGATAAACTAATACTTTTTATTTTATTTTTTAGGTCTAAAGACAACAACAAGTGACGCTCAGGACAGAAGTTTAGTGTTTAGTTAATTTAGTCTTAAGTTTAGTTGATAGTATTAGTTTTAGTCTGTAAATATGTCTGTAATTAACTTGTAAATAAATATGTTTGTAATTATATTTTTTCTCTTTTATTGAAATCTCCAAGACTAGGTACCCGACTTAACTTTTATCATATACGTACTATTAAGTTAAGGGGATTTTTATTTATTATAAATTAAGTTTAGTTAGATAGTCTATGTTTGGTTTTTAGGTTGAATAAAATACCAGTATTATCTTATAAATAACTTTAATTCATACTTCCACTTATAACTAGAATAAAAAATAAAAATGCTGTTATCCATTTAAAATAAATTATGCCTCCTGATTATGTGTAAAAACTATGTACAAAATATACATCCTCATATTTTTCTGCACTAGTTAATTTTAACGTACGCACATGTAAGTTATAAATAAACTCTATTGTTTAAATATGATATTTTTCCTGTTTCATTAAGGTTTTTATAATTTAAACAAAAGATCAGAACCACAGATTGACAACATTGAGTACGGTCGAAAGCAAAATAAACTGTACAAGCGCCTCGCGATTTTTATTCTTATTCAAGGTGATTAAAAATGTTGCCAAGTCCAAAGTAAAAGTATTCAGCAGACCTGACAATCTAAGGTCTTCTAGCTTTACTTACACAACTCAGTTTTCTCTTATTAAAGTACCTACAGGGCCTTTAATTTATCTGGGAAATGAAAATATGAACAAGTAGTGAGATATTAAATATAACTATTTCTTATTGCAAAAAATAAAATGGCTATAGGTATTACCCACATAACATAATCAGAACGAATATTGCCATCAGATTTATATATATTTTTTTATTTTACACGAATCGTCTGTGACAACCCTATGTTTGTATTCTAAAATAATATAACATGGCAAAACACACACTAATCTGGCATTTGAACTCTAGAAAACAATATTTACAATCCTCCTAATTTACAAACACATAATAAATTGTTTTATTTCATTCAACAGTCGCCTGCTCAAAAAAAAATTGTGGACAGACCTATCATAAAATGTCAAACGAATTTACTAAAAGTTTCATTTGTAAAGAAAAGACAAGCTTGTGAAAGAATTGATTTAGAAATATATATTTTTTGTGTGGAAAATCAATAGATGGCGCTTTACTGAACTATTGACGCACCCTCAATAACTCGTGCGAACCCAATAAAAAGTGTAAGTATAGAATAAAATATTCTTTTGTTAGGCATTATTACAATACGACTATAATTTTATTGTGTACAATTGCAATGGACTTATTATTAACTCTTTTTGGTGGGATTATTTATTTTTGACATATTAAAAAACGTAGTGATTACTTGCTCGGTGATATTACTTTCGCATAGCGCCATCTGTTGAAGTTTAATAAAAATATCATTTTAAAACTTCATCTATCCGGGATTTTCAGCAGATTTCATATGACTAGGAAAAGAATTAAAACATTGAAACAGATTACACTAACTTAGTAAACAACGTGTCCTAATATTCATAGGCATTATTTTTGTTCTGTCCATGATTTCTGCTATTTTCTGAAAATAGCGAAAATAATTCGTCTACATGAATATGACTTTTTTACTATGTTTTAGAATTTCTAAATAATATGATCACCACCTATTATAGTTGTTTTAGGAGTTATGGATACTTTTTAAGCAACAACGCAAGAAACCTAAATCGAAAAGGTAGGTAAGTTGTTCTTTAAATTAGTTTCGAATTGAAAATGATCACTGATTGACGAGTTGATAATGAGATGATATGAGTACGTTACCTACTTAAATTTATTATCGTGATCGTATCGTATCTGAAGCGCAAATCAATTTAAATCAATTTATCTCCACGTCAAATCAACTTCAACTTTGGATCGGCATCCTAAAGATCCAAAGTCGATGTTTTCATTGACATATCTCTGAATTCTAAAAATAAATGTGTAAAGGATATAAGTAGTTAAATTTAGGTTTCGAGCGTTATCAGAGCCCTTATCTTTGAAAACATTGCATCACTCACGACACGCTGCTGTTCAGATAAACTTAGCTCGCACGTGTCGAGTCGATAGAATTCAGTTCAATTCTTCATAGTTCGTGGATCGTTTGAAATAAGTTTTGAAGTTCTTTTTCGCTGGTTTGTTCCGAGACCTCACAGTCCGACAAGGATCTAAACGAACGTGGCCAAAAGATGAACTAACGCCGCCATCTTGCGAAACGTAATTTTTGATTATTTGTATAGCGAGCAGCGCCCTCAAAACGTTCACAGATTCTTGTCGAACTGTAATTGGTAGAAATGAAGCACAGACTAACAAAACTACATTCCATTACCTACGTAATAAAAATCTCATCCAAAGTTTAAATGGATGGCCGTTGAATTAGTTCACAAAAAATCCGCAACATGGCGTCGTTTTTCGATGTGTTCAGGGTTTCAAACCAAGGTGCTGAGTTCGTGTGTGTCGTGGCTGAGGTCTATGGTGGCTGCGGGCACCCCTGGGGTCACTGCCCCTTCACCTGGGGGCGTGCTGGTCGGAGGCCTGTGAAAAGACAGTTTCAAAATGTAAATTCAGATCATAAATTTATCCCGTCGTGGAAAGAATGGGAAAACGTATTTGAAAATGTGTTATTAGTACTTATGAAAGTTTGGTGATTTCATCGCATTTGATGATGTTGATTAATATAGGTACCTACATCAAAATACACAATAATACAAAAGTGAGGGCGCTGCTGTACGGAGTAGAGCTAGTCGTTATTCATCTAAACAACTTTTCCTAAGGATTATTATAGATTGAAATCTCAGAATTAAAATTGAACCTGTCAAAGTTAATATGAAAAGTATGAAAAGTTTTTTTTTTAATCTATATTCCTCAGGAAAAGTGATTCAGTTTTATGAGTACTACCACTATGTTGCGTATTAGCAACTAGTTAAATTTCACGGTGTAAAGCCTGACCAATGAAATAAAAAGCCTGCTCTGGGGGCGCCACATGTAAATTTTCACGACTATGGCAATAATTTCCCTTATAAAATTAGTTCCATTGAAATTCCGCAATATGGCGGGGTTTTCTATTCCTCTGGTCGGGCTTTATAAAAAAATATGATATGAAAAAACTAACCTAATAATATAAGGCCCGCCTTGCTGCAACAACGTAATAGGGTAGGGGGCAGACCCCCCCATACTGTGAAAGCTCAAATTCGCCATCCCAGTGTTATTCAAATGGCCGTTGCCCAAGATCACGCCATTTGACGTGTTCAAGCCGCCATTTTGTGTTGCGTTCGTGGCGTTTAAGTCTTGTTGTCTGAACGCCTTTACAAGGTTTGTTTTCTCTTTCTGCCACACGAACACGTTGTGGACCATTGCGCAGCCGCAGAACACGATGCCGACCCCGATGAAGACTGACGTCACTATCGCTGGTGTCGAGTGGAACTGGATGAATGTGTACAGGATTATTCCTGGAACAGACGATACAAGTACATATTATTATTTAATATTGCTAGTAGCACTGTGAGTGAGCTGTTATATTATCTAGATGTAGGTACAGTACAAGTTCATAAGTGCAGTCATATCACGTGTTTTTATACTTTCAAATAACTTTTTTCCTATAGGCTTGTTATTCTCATTTTTATGTGTTACATATACAGTGTACGGGACTCAATATTTTACTTAAAATGATATGTCCTGAATGCTTTTGGAAAAAATGTTAATTTAAAGTACCTATACAAGCACGTGATATGACTAGACTTATGATCGCGACCGTACCTCGTGAGTTAGCCAAAGAAATGTAAAAAATAAGACCATCACAAGTATACAAAAATGGACGAAGATGATTTGTGAATAACGAAGGAATTCCAAAATTGAATGTTTGAATTGAGACGAGAAAGAAATGAAAAATGAGGTGAAAATCAGCTACAGTCGTTCTGCTCGCACCCATAACTTTTCCTGTAAATTTATGGAGAAAGCCCACAGACACGCGAAAGCGGACGGACCCGAGTTTATAATCAGCCTGTAACACCGATTGCACCCGCTTTCTATGGGACAAACAGCATATAAACTCATTTCCTGCGTCTGTGAGTACGCGGCTTTAGTGTATTGATCAAAGATTCAGAAAAACGTACTAACCAAACATGACACAAACGACCTTATTCACAAAACAGGAATCTCTTCCTAGGAACCTTTAAGAATAGGTGTTTGTTAATAAGTTTGTGAAAATTGTGTTAAATGAACTGTCACGATATTTAAACTAACTCTTATAGTTATCGTTCGAGGCGATTAAAAATAAACAGAACTCGGGGAATTTCCAGTAGCGTTAATATCGACAACTGCAATCTCCAATTCATCGAAAAACATGGAGAATTGGCAGAGGCCATCCGATCGATTTTGTGTAGGTAGGTACCTATTTCATATGTTTTGTACTGAAATTTAAAATAATTAATTCTTTCAAGGCAGTAAATAAGATGTAACTGTAAAGGTATATATAAGATAGATACCTACATAACTCGTTTACAAACATCATCAATTTATACTTACTGGTCATCATTATATTATAATAATAATAATGGTAATTTTCTTATGACAATTTGTAGTTTACAATATACTGTAAAGTAATAAACTACTTACTACATGCCAAATGTAATATTTTATTCTTATTCAGTGAAATATTATTATGTAGTGTGTGCAGTAAATAATAACGTAGGTAATGAATAAGTGCTGTGTTTGTAAATTTGAATTCTATTCTAGAATAATTTGCATTGCTTAAGTAGGTAAGTACTTAATATAGCATTCTAGTTGCCTGCTTATTATTATTGTCATGTTTTCATTATAAACTAGTAATTGGATGATAAATAACTGAGAAATGTCAGGGGTCATACATGTGTAAGAATACCTACGTAAGAAAGTAGGTATATTAATATTTCAAAACACGGATTATCTGTAGTATGCAAAACATTCATTATAATAACACTAAATTAAAAAACTTAAAAACCCCCGATAAAGAAACCGTTACTTGATCATTTCAACAACCAGAAAAGAACTGTACCCCTACCATGAGTTGCTAACGTAACTTACGCGCTCGATATCGACTACGTAAACGTGCATTTAGTATGGAATTAAAACTACGCCATCTATTGACAGTTATCTGAAGTAAAATTTCTCCATACTAAATGCACGTTTACGTAGTCGATATCGAGCGCGTAAGTTACGTTAGGAACTCATGGTAGGGGTACTGATATGATAATCTTCAAATGGCTGAAGATATTTTCTTGGGTCATAGCTAAGAACACTCTCGATTGTGACACCTTGCAATACTTATTATAATAATACCATAAAATAAGGATATTATGACGAAGAAATAGGAAAGGACCACTTGACCTTGTTACAGCAAATAAAATTGTTTTATTATCCTTATCGCTGCTAGCGTAGTGTAGCCGATAGTTATTTATTATTAATAAATATTATATTGAGGACAAACTTCTGACGTATACAACAATATTAATCATCACCATAATTTTATTTCATGAAATTCTTATAATAATAATATACTTACAACGTTTTTCATAATTAAAATTAAAAGTCGAAACATTTTATAAATCTGTAATAAAACTGTAGAGGTCAAAAAAATACTAAAAACCGATTCAAGGGGATGAAAGAAGCGATAGGTATACATACATACATACCCAGATCCCTAGTCAACATGGTCAACATTTTGGATACTTTTAACCGCGGATAATTAAAGAGTTCCCGTGGGATAGTTAAAAATTACTACGAAAATGTCGAAACTCGATCAGACAACTAGTTTAAATTCAAATCAGTTGAAATAAAAAAAAGGAACAAAATATCAATAGGTTTTCTTAATTGACCTACGCCTCTAAGTCCGATAAAGTTTGATTCGTCGTACTTTTGCGACAAATAAAAAAATACCTACGCTACGCCTTTGTCGCAAAATCGACCTTGCTTGACCGGACTTGTGGGGGGAGCGGAAGGCTCTACCCCAGAATAGAGTCATATACTATTAAACGCGTCTAGGAGCGGCTCGAGGGAGCCTCGGACCACGGCCTAGCGCGTTGATACGGCAAACATCGTAAAGGAGACGTCACCTGATGCTCTGCCTCTATAACTATAGGATTGAATTAGACCGCACCGGTGGGTGCGGGCTCTGTTAGCTGAAGGGCGATTGTGCACTACAAGGAATTTTACTGTCCGGCAGTCCGATTTTTTACGGTCCGATATGGCACGCCGTATAATGTATATACTAGTTTGTGCACTATACGTAATTTTACCGTCCGACATTTTACTTTCCCCCATTCCGGAACCGGAATAATTTCCGGAGTAATTTCGCGTGGGTGGCGTGTAGTTTCAAAGACAGAGCTACCCTATTATTACTGTTGTTTACGGGTCTTAGCGCGATAATTTTAAATAGGTAGGTATGTATTACGTACGACTACCCTACGTAGAGCTACCCTAAACTGAGGCGTATCATCCGAGTAAAGACGGACAAGTGCACAAGCCAATCATCCGTTTTTTTCATGCCACTTCGGACCGTAAAAAATCGGATGTTCGGACAGTAAAATTCCTTGTAGTGCACAATCGCCCGAAGGGCAATAATTTACCAGAAGGGTATGTATATGAACTGTTTAATACTTATAGCACTAGTACAGGCTCTACCTAGTTTGGGTCTGTGGTTTTGGGTCAGATGTGAGAGAGATATCCTACATAATATTTATTACTAATTGCTTTCCGCCCCGCGGCGCTGGCCAATTTAACAGTTTTCCCGCGGGAATGAGGTACTTTACCGTGGTAATAATTAGCCTATTTCCTTCCTCAAGGTCAATTTTATCTCTGTACGTGTCTGTAAGAAGTTTCATCAAAATCTTTTTAGTGGTTTTGGCATGAAAGCGTAAACAGACAGAGAGTTACTTTCGCATTTACCTATAATATTAAGGAAGTAGGGAGGGATTAATTAGGTATTAAAAAGCTTACCTGTTAAAAACACGGGTATTGATATGAAGAAGCCCCCGACAGCACAGACCCTGGTCACAGCAGACTTCTGGAGGTATTTGTTTGATCTGGAACAAAAAAAAACCCATCGGTTAGTTTTACGCGCCAAATAACATAAAAAGCAAGAAAGCTGTAAAAAAGGGGGGCGCCACTTTCTTCGTGTTATATCTTACTAGCCTTACCGCAGCTTCGCCCGCAATATATTAATTTTGTGACTGTCCTAAAGTAAAGGTAATTCCTTGCTTCGGAAGACACGTAGTTACTAACTAGTGCTTTTTCACTTCTGAACAAGATATTTAGGAAACAAACAAAGAAAATATTTATTCTTAAGTACCTACTAATCATCACTAATATTATAAAGTGGAAAGATTTGTACTTGTGTGTGTCTGTATGTTTGCAATGAATAAACTCAAAAACTATTGTGCCGATTTCAAAAATTCTTTCACCTTTAGAAAGCTACATTCACCCTGAGTAACATAGGCTACCTTTTACCGCGGAAAAATGCCTCATTCCCACGGGGAAAACTATTAGCGCGGGCGGAGCTGCGGCGGAAAACTAGCACAGACAGTATACAGGGCGTCCCACGGCTATGCCACATGGAGGGAAAGTACCTTAAATATTGTAGGTAGAACATTTTACTGAAAGAAGACATTATTTTATTTCTAAAAACTATTAAAACTGCATTCATACATTTTTTAATAATTACATGGTTGAACCGGGAATCGAACCCGCTACATGAGGAAAAAAGAACACCCTGTAGTTTTATCATACCAATCGAAAGGCTCCTTCATAAGGATTATTTTTGCTAAATAACATAGTGTCAGAAATAAAAGAAAGATCATGAATTTTAACATTT
This sequence comes from Teleiodes luculella, assembly GCA_948473455.1. Classification (NCBI taxonomy): domain Eukaryota; kingdom Metazoa; phylum Arthropoda; class Insecta; order Lepidoptera; family Gelechiidae; genus Teleiodes; species Teleiodes luculella. The sequence goes on along the minus strand of OX419598.1, from coordinate 12,122,095 downwards.
GATGTGGTCGCCGAGATTTTTTTTATGCATGGGGTTACTAGCGACCCGCCCCGGCTCCGCACGGGAAAATGGTTATTGTGGGTTATCCTTTAGTATATTATGCATGTATTATACATATAAACCTTCCTCTTGAATCACTCTATCTATTAAAATCAAAATCCGTCGCGTAGTTTTAAAGACAGGGAGTGAAATAATCAAAAGAGTGCGACTTTGTATTCAACAGCGTATTAATAAAATTGATAAATTTTGTATTAAAAATGTTAAAATACATAGTCTTTCTTTTATTTCTGATACTATGTTATTTAGCAAAAAATAACCCTTATGATGAAGCCTTTCGATCGGTATGATAAAACTACAGGATATATTTTTTTCTCGTATAACGGGTTCGATTCCCGGTTCAACCATGTAATTATTAAAAAATGTATGAATGCAGTTCTAATAGTTTTTAGAAATAAAATAAAGTCTTCTTTCAGTAAAATGTTCTACTTACAATATTTAAGGTACTTTCCCTCCATGTGGCATAGCTGTGGGACGCCCTGTATATTATTAATTAGTTTCAAACGTTCAATAATTAAATAAAATTAAGAGAAAAATAAAGATTATATTTAATTTATAAAACGTAGGGATGTACCTATTCTGTGCGAGTACAGTACCTAATACGAGTATAATATTGTATTTGTAAGAATATTAGTAGGCCTATAGTACTAGCGTGATAATATTCTTAAAAATATTTACCGGTACTATATACTTATTATACATACCTATATCAAGTAAAGTTATTCTTTATTATTTTCTTGAGCAAAAACGACGATGTTTTGCACGTAAAAACCTTTTGATATGTAAATATACGGTCGTTTAAACGTGTCAAAGATTATGGCAATAACACGTGCTGAATATCAGACGCTAATAGGTTAAGTAGGTACATAATTCTAAGTGCCCGCAGTAACCTAGACCTAGATATTGTGTTTGATTCGATTTGACGTCTTCATACAAGCCCATATTTAGCTACTTTACTGTTTTTCTTTTATTTGGCCTATGCTTGTGTCGAAAATGTACGACCAATCAAGCTTTACCGGACTTGATTGGTCGAGCGGGGGAGCGGAAGGCTCTACCCCAGAGTAGTCATGTAGGTACGAGCCCGTCTAGGGGCGGCTCGAGGGAGCCTCGAACCTAGGCCTAGCGCGTTGATACGGAAAAACATTGTGAAGGAGACGACGCCTGAGCTGAGGGGCTCCGTCTCTGATTATTAGTTTTGATTTTGATTTTGGCCGCGCCCGCGCCGTCTGGTACGTGCATTGTTACCTTTTGTAATAGGCACAGTAGTTTTTGAGTTTATTCATTTCATTACAAACATACACACACAAATACAAATCTTTCCTCTTTATAATATCTATCAGTAACCATGATTGCAAATATCCAAGTCCCTGCGAAGCCCTGCATGCATACTCTGAAAATCCAAAGGATTTGTTTCCTTACTGTTTAGTTTTTTTATGTTTTTCCGTTGCTGAAACCTTATAGTGCAGCTAACGACATGATAAGTAAGTAGGTATACTTACCTACATACCTAACTTCCTTAAAAATATTTCTATTCGTATGTTGTACACATTATAATATATTATGAATAATCAATTATCCTTTGTTTTTAAAAATGGATACGTCGTCGTTGTATTCAAGTCAAAAATAGTTCTAGGACGCAACTAGACTTTGTCAAGAAAGTAATTTGTTGAAAAGGAGACAATGGTTATACGCAATTTATGGAAATCTAATTAAAACAAAAGAACTGTCTTTGTAAGTAATGTTCTTGAGTGAGTTAGTATATTGTATTTAAAATTGTTTAATAGTGTACCTAATCGCACTGATACCTTTTATAAATGAGATGTATTTTTGGATATCTAGGTATATCTTTGCAACTAAACGGAAAAAAAAAACATGGGACAGCTTGGCTTTGGCTGGATATAATATAGGGAACTTTTTAGTATTAGTCCGCGGTGTATTATGTACATTATTGTATTACAAGAAAGGTATTTAGTAATTTTAAAACAGGAAAAATTTTATATTCAAGGCTATAAATAAATTATGAGTTTTAGAATAAATCGGTCCATTCTTGATTATAAAAATGCAAAGTCAATTTTTTTATTGCCTTGTAGAATTTACTAAGTCAGTAAAATAATAAGGCCACCCATTGTACACTTTTAATATGTCGTGGACAGTATTCCTTGCTATTCTTGGTTCAGACTATTCTGGTTGACTGCTTGGCTTTAACTATTCCAAATTATACACTATTTTCAACAAATCGAAATTAAATTTTCTCAACTTTTCAAAATGACACTATTTTCAAATCTAAACGAAAAATATTCCAATAAGAAAAAAAACAAAAGTAAAACAATAACAAGTACTTAATAAAACAACTGTTTAAACTTATCTTTTAGCTACTGCAGTTAACATGTTCACACTTAAACATGTATGTACCTATGGCATAAACAGCATTTAAATGAATGTAATTGTTTTTTATTAAGCCATGTCAAAGCGAGATGACATTGTTGTAACGTACACTAATAAAATATTTTGAAATGAAAAATATCAGACAAGAACTGTAGCAGGTTTGTCGCTATTGTACGTTCATTTGTTTGTAGGGATAATTTACCCCCTTTTCTTAGTTGCAGCTACTTTGGTCGGTTTTCTAAGTAGCAGACATTTAATAATGATAGATAGACGATTTTTGCTATGGTTACGTACGAGTCACATAAGCGACAAAAGTTATTTTTTCCGTGGAATACCCCTATTATATAGATTTGTATTATTATGTACTTGTAGTTAAGCCCTTAGGTACTTTAGTTATCCTTTTTATATATCGTTATTACCTATTTACCTTCAATCAACCACTAACCCGCATTGCTTTTATTTACAAACGCTATTTCCATATAGAGGTTGCTGGTTGAGATTTTTACCTTAGCAAGAAAGTCGCCTTTGAATCTTTGGTTTTGAATTTTCTTCCGTCTTTCTTTGTTGTGTTTCATGACATCAACAAAATATATTATATAATGTATTGTATCTTTATAGCGAACATTGTATTTTGCACGATATTATGTCGCACCCACCTTCAACCTTGAAAACTCAATAAAACTTAACACAGGTACCTACATATATTTAGTACCTAGAATTGTAAATAGGTTAATAACTTGTAGGTATCTACAGAAAGTGTAGTTAAACGAGGACTTTATACGCCTTAGTTAGACGCCTGGATCGATAACTTCAGACACTAATTCTTTGATATCGGTTGTTGACCTTTAAAGTTTGTAGTGTTGATTTCGTTAACAGCTCATATACGTCCCCACCGAGGGGCTCGAGCCTACCCTGATATCAGGGTGAATAGGCCTTAGTCGACCACGCTGCCCCAGTGCGGATTGGTCGTAGTGTTGATTAACTATCAATAAATTGTGCTGATTAACACAATTTATTTACCTACAATCGCTTATTAGAGCCCTATGATTTTTTTATTTCACTTAATCTATCATTTTTATCACTCTGTCCTGAAACCACAATCGATACTGCATTGTCATTGTACCTACTTATCTGCATCGTCACGTTTATAAAACAGCAACATTAATTCTGAGCTAGAAAAATCTACGTACTCCGTCTGGCTTCGTGTGTTTCGTAACGCATGACATGACACACGACACGACACGACAGGCCGTGCAAGAAAGGAGGTGGGCCATACCTACCACGCCATACATAAAGTATGGCGTGGTAATATTAAATTACGTGGTAAAAACGCTACGTCGTCAGCTAGAAGCGGCTGCCGCGGCGCCGCCGCAGACCGCGTCCGCGCGGCAAAATGTTGCCACGTGTTGCCATGCAACACGACACCACGACAAGCCTAAGGCATGCCGCGATATAACCACATACAGTAGCTAGATATTAAGTAGGTATACTGAACAGCCATAGAAACGGATGGAAGCGATAAACTATTCTATAGTGATATCTCTAGCTAATTAAGCTAGATATCACTAGAGTAGTTTATCTGTATGTATAGGTAGGTACCTATAGCTATAGCTATGGCTGGGCCTGTCTATATGTACTTATGTGGGTAGGTTACTAGGTACAATCAAAACACGTAACAAACCTTAGAGAAAGAAAAGTCGTAGATTTCGTTATTCTAAGTAACATACTATTACGCTGTACCTATCTATTTCGTTTTTTTTTATTGACTTTTATACAGCCGTCATAATTAAAAAAAATATTGCTGAGAACACCGCTACTGAGAAAACCATTTTGAGTAAAACCACAGATTAGTAAAACGGTGCTATGAAATAATTGCAAAATTGCAGATGCGGCAGTATAAATTGTCGCAGGAAAATGAGAAAACCAGAGATTTTGTGAAATTAAAGTTAGTAGTTATTAAGTCATTTAACACAAGCTATATTATATGGTTTCACTAAGTAGATGGAATGAACAAGAATATTCATAATTTTCCTGATTTTGTGAAATCTATAACTACAAGCGAGACCAAAAGAACGAAACAGAGCATTTCTTAAGTTTTTTGATCTACTGCAAATTTCGTCATGTGAAGCACCTGTTAAGAATTTTATAAACGCTTTGTTTAAATAAAATATGAACAGAGGCCAGTCACATTGTTTTATATATCCTGGATGGACGCCAATACAACAGCAAATACGAGAGACAATACAGATGGACTGCAATCCAACTACCAGTAGGTACTATCAGCAAAATTGCCGCTAGCTCATCTTAAGGGATAAAATTGTGTGCAGTGGTTCGAGACAAAGTATGCTAGGCTCCACCTTGCTGGTTTTTTTTCGTCATAAACGTTAAGAAGCCAGCACGTGCGGTTGGACATTCGCTTTACGAAATTCTCCCCTACCGCTACGGAAAACAGGCGCTCTCTAGATCAACATGTCCACAATTTCCAGCCGCATGTACTGGCTAGTGTACAATACAGATGCAATTACACGACTGCATACGAGTAGAAACAGTCAACGAACCAAGCAGTTCGATACACTTTATATGTTAATTTTGCGATCTAAACATAAGTCAATAAAAAATAACCAACTACTTTGGACCTGCATCACAACTGCAACGAAACTATGAAAAGTTTTATTTATTTTAAGTTTATTAAATGCGACTTGGAAATCAAAGTGCAATTGGAATGTAAGTAGTTCGTCTGTGAAGAGCCTTACAAATCACAATTCGATTCGATGCGTAGATGATAAAAATATTTATATAAATGACTTGGCATTTGAGACTAATGAAATTTACGTGTGACTTTAAAATTGTAAAAACGGTGGTTGTGCAAAAAAAGTAGGTACCTACAATTTTTGAGTTCGAGTAGCTAAACGTAGCTAAACGTAAACTGAAGTCGTACATTCTTTAATGGTTTTTAATCTTCAACACATAAGGTATATTATTAAAAGTTCAACGGTAATAAAAACCCTACATAATTCTCGCGTCTCAAGACGCAAGAACAGGTGCGGAATCCGTTACACGGGAACTTATAAACTCGTTTCCAATACGATTCGACTAGTTTCATCGATACGAATTCCATTAAATTATTATTGACTCCCAAACAAGACAGTTTGGGAACAACTGGACAACTCGTGTCAGTGTTTTTGCGCATTACAACCGTAAATTTATTGTAATTATGTTAAAGTACCCACCTTTTTGTTAAGAATGTCCTTTTCGTATGGGTATTCAAGATAAACACCCACTTGAACTTTATTTAAAGTGACAAGATAGGTACGCAAGTCGTTTCGGACTTCATTAAGATAGGGACTACTATTTGGTATTCTGTGATTAAGATGAAAAACGCCTAATGCTGAACAAAGGCCTTTTAAGGAGGTTTTGGTGGGGTTTTTTTCCTTTATGATTATGTATGACATAGGGATGGGATGGGATTGTTATTTCTTCTAGCAATTATCTACTGAACGAGTTTGAAGAAACATTACAATGTCAGATGTTATCATCTGAAAAGCTTAAAAGCGATCCCCAATCCGTCTGCCAGTAATGAATGAACAACAACTAACAACAACAACATCTATGACAACAACTTACGTTCAAGGGTTCCAGTCCAGGCCAGGAAATACTTGATAAAATAAAGGGAGCTGTGGCTACCTAAGCCACGGAGAAGCTTTTAAACTTTTCCACACACAAAAGCAAAGCAATATTCGAAAAGCCAAATGGCAACGCTCAGTGTAGTAGTATTTAGTACAATATGACTTGTATTCTGTATATTGTATACCTACTCTGTAATACCCCCTTCAGGTAACAATTCCCGTACCCGCCGGCGAAGGCGCGGCAAAAATCAAAATCAAAACTAATAATCAGAGATGGAGCCCCTCAGACGTCGTCTCTTTCACGATGTTTTTCCGTATCAACGCGCTAGGCCTAGGTCCGAGGCTCCCTCAAGCCCCTAGACGCGTTGGCCGTTGGTACATCATGACTATGGGGTAGTCTTCCGCTCCCCCACAAGTCCGGTGAAGATTGATTCGTCGTACTTTGCGACCCAAGCATAGGTCAATAAAAAAAAACTCCGTAATACCATCCACTACTTGCCTGTTACCGTTATCCGTCTCTCCAGAGAACTGGTTTCTGCAGCGCTTGCCAGTTTCATTGTAAAGTGGTTCCGTCAGGTCTGATGGCCGGGGGTCACCTTCGTTGTTGTCACCGATCACTGATACGACATTTATAGCATCAGTTCGATTGGTTTTATCACGCGCTGCTATACTATTTTAGTATTTTGTAGTATGATGCTATTGATAAGAGTTGTTTGTTTTCCATAAATGGAATATTGATATTAAATATATATAATACATATAAATAATATAAAAATAATATAGATGTCGGCGCGAAATCTGGCGCCTCGCTTCTCCTATTGGAATCTTAATTACCCAGTTCTCACGAACGATTTGTTTAAGTTAAGGGCTTATCGCCACCTTATCGCACAGGACGTGTGGACGTACAAGGGTCGAACATACCCTGGGAACGGTGGTGACATCACCAATTTGGCATGTCGCTGAACGTAGCCGTGGGCCGGCTCTCTATGTGGGTGATAAAATTCCTTAAGTTATGAGAGGGGCTGAAAAGCTAGTCCCCGCACTCTGTTCTTAGCCTTTGCCGAGCGCGGCCCACGGATTCGTTTACCGTTCTCGTTATTTAGTTTAAAACAAAGACTTTCTAAAATTAATTGTGTTAGATTTTGTTTGGACATTTATATTCAGTTTAATTTTAGAGATTAGTTGGACATTGTTACTGTTTAATAAGTTTGGACAATATTATAACCACATTGTAAAATTGCCTTGCGCGTTTTCCTTGTCGCCTACAAAGTGAAGTACCTACTGTAATAATCAATCATGCAAAACCCGTCTGATGACGTTCGGGGCTCGGCCGCTCCTACATAGATATAAAAAGTAGGGGACCTAAATTAAAACCCTGTGGAACTCCCCTCTCGACTGGTTTTATGGTAGATCTTAACTTCCCCCCGTCTTTCTTATCAATGCGGTTAGTGAAATAACTATTAAACCATAGTACAGCAGAATAGTCAAATCAAATCAGTGGCACGCAAATGTCTTGTGCTAATAGTATAATAGGAAGGTATAGCAAACAATCATTGCAAATAATCTCATTTGTTTTGAGAATAATTTACTACAATATTTTGTGTTAAGTATCATCGTCATCATATCATCATAAAATAGATAAAATTGTAGGTCCTATATCACAAACAGTAAAGTAAACATGTGTGATGCCACATGAGCAAAATTGAAATACATAACATAATATAAGATTTAAATAGGAATTTGTTAAAGAATTACCTACTGCAAGTCTTGTTTACCCGACTGCGCGAAGTAAAAAAGGAGAAAGAAAAGGCCCGAGACCGCAAAGAGTGGAAAGAGGTTGGAGAGGAAATTAGTTCAGCAGTGGGATATTTTGGTTAAAACATAGTAATAGGTTTAGTGACAAAACATAATTATATGACAATCCATGCTAATAAAATAAATAAAGAAAATAAATAAATATGTGGGACATCTCACACGGCCATCTGATCCCAAACTAGGCAGAGCCTGTACTATGGGTGTCAGACAGCTGATATACATACATATACATATACAACATCCAGACACAAGGAAAATACAAGTGCTCATCACACGAATGTTTGACCTGGGCGGGATTCGAACCGGCGACCTTGTGCTTCGTAGGCAGACGTACTACCAACTAGGCTACGAGGCCGTCAATACTTTTCTTTTTATTATAACTATTAAAATAACTATCATGATTGAAAACGGGATATTTACCTTGGTATTGTTTTGTGTGAATGCTCGATATTTCAGTACAGTTGCATGCACCATAAAATAAAAAAATCTGTCGTCAAAACCCTTATCTAATAGGATCACAAATTATGAAAATATTATGTTTACACATATTTTGAAACCTGAAGCTCGTATATCTATTTCTCAATTTTTTCATGCACCGATAACGTTCCAGTAGCGATAACAAAAACGTTAAATATAACTATAGTACCTATACCTAGATAATACAAGTTTTGATTAAATTTGTTCTTATCATGGTCTAAGAAAACAATGTCTAACACTCCGACCACGTGACTGACACAAGCCTACGTCATTTTACCTGTTCATCCTTGTCTATTACACGCATTCGTGTTTATTTTAGAGAGCCTTGGTTTGTCTTTTTTTTAATTCGAGAGATTCTGTTGATTTCATATTTTTCATTCGATAACCTTTTAATCTTATATAAACGTCAGGTTGTACAAAACTATGTTAAATATTTATTCTTTTATTTACCCTTTATACATATTTGTGCAAAAAAATAATATGATCATAAGTTTCTTATTTTTGAAATATATGTAAGAGCGGCCGAGCCCCGATCGTCATCAGACGGGTTTTGCATTATGATTGATTTTATAGTACTTACTTCACTTTGTAGGCGACAAGGAAAACGCGCAAGGCAATTTTACAATGTGGTTATAATATTGTCCAAACTTATAAAACGTTAACAACGTCCAAATAAATCTATCACAATTAATTTTAGAAAGTCTTTGTTTTAACTTCTATCAAGAACGGTAAACGAATCCGTGGGCCGCGCTCGGCAAAGGATAAGAACAGAGTGCCGGGACTAGCTTTGCAGCCCCTCTCAAAACTTGAGGAATTTTATCACCCACATAGAGAGCCGGCCCACGGCTACGTTCAGCGACATGCCAAATTGGTAATGTCAGTATGTCACCCACCACCGTTCCCAGGGTATGTTCGACCCACAGAACATTTATAAGAGACCTCTTTTAAATGTTCTGTGGTTCGACCCATGTACGTCCACACGTCCTGTGCGATAAGGTGGCGATAAGCCCTTAACATGAACAAATCATTCGTGAGAACTGGGTAATTAAGATTCCAATAGGAGAAGCGAGGCGCCAGATTTCGCGCCGACATATATTTTACCGAATAAGGCCTGACACTGCCTATTTACTTTACTTTACTTACTAATAATAATGTAAAAGTATTACACATAATATAGCATACATTTTTGGTTTCAGTTTTAAATATGGGGAACCCCCTTTATTTATTGTTTTTTTTTTTCTATTTTTATGTGAAAATCTTAATGCGGTTCCCAGGAAATATCTACTTACCAAGTTTCAACAGTATAGGTCTTATAGTTTCGGAAAAAAGTGGCTGTGACATACGGATGGACAGACAGACATGACGAATCTATAAGGGTTCCGTTTTTTGCCATTTGGCTACGGAATCCTAAAAAAGGTAGGTTAGTAGATTAATTTCCCAACGATCTGCTGTTTTCTTATTATGCTTGCCGTGTAGATTGTCCATAATATAGCTTACCTACGCTTCTTTCTACTACACACACACAGACACACACACTTCTTCTCTTTTTGCCGATTTTTGGTATTATATTTGTCAACGAACCTGACAAAAGTAGATTTTACGTTATTTGCGGTCCCTACGCAGCTGATTGTGGTAGCCACACCACAGTTGTGTTGTAAATAATACAGTAATACTATAACTATCAAACAAAAGTTGTAGGTACTCGTATTTATCAACGCAACGGTTCTACCAGTTGTTGACAACGGCCATACTATGTGGGTCACGTCACGAATGACGTCACACTTGGTTGCCTCGTGTTGGAAGGACTTATCATAATAACTAGCGACCCGCCCCGGCTCCGCACGGGAAAATGGTTATTGTAGCTTATCCTTAAGTATATTACGCATGTATTATACATATAAACCTTCCTCTTGAATCACTCTATCTATTAAAAAAAACCGCATCAAAATCCGTTGCGTAGTTTTAAAGATTTAAGCGCACAAAGGGACATAGGGACATAGGGACATAGGGACATAGGGACGGAGAAAGCGACTTTGTTTTATAATATGTAGTGATGATAGTGATAGTGATAGTGATAGTGATAGTGATAGTGATAGTGATAGTGATAGTGATTATATATTTTTTTATATGGAACCTTTTAACAACGTCATGTGTTACAATTTCAACGAGACTTTGTATTTTTATTTTATTAAAATAATTTAGAATTTTATTTGTTTATGAATGACTAGCTTTCCGCCGCGGCTCTGCCTGCGTTAACAGTTTTTCCCGTGGGAATGAGGCATTTTCCCGCGGTAAAAGGTTAAAGGTAGCTTTAAATGGTGAAAGAATTTTTGGAATTGGTTCAGTAGTTATTCAGTTTATTCGTTACAAACATACACACTCACACACACAAAAATACAAATCTTTCTTCTTTATAATATTAGTATGATTTCTACTTTATTTGATAACTGTGGTGTGGCTTCTCACAGTTTAAATGTGAGATAAATTCTTGTCACAGTTCTACATGTTATCGCAATAGCTATTTCTAGTCTAGTTCTATGGTGGTACATAGTTGCTTGGTTCGATTTTTGACTGCACGCTTCCAATTAGCAAAATTTAAATGCCATTTTAATACCTAACTTATAAAGTGAATAAGAAATTACAAAAATGTTACTTTAAAATATCTGTATCGGAGGAATTTGTAGCAGTTGCTGTGTCGAATATTTATTTTATGACCAATTATTATTTTATTAGCGTCTGAATGTAGAATGACATTTTGATTGCCGTTTGCCATTTACTTATCCGATTGAACAATAAATAATTTGCATTTTTGAAACAAAAATATTTTGTAGTTCTTTTCTGATTTTACGTTTTTATATTATGATGCAATAAATATTTAAATCTTTTAGCACGAAGTCTATCTCATAATATGTCTAAGACTCTCAAAAACTATTCGATAAATTTTAATAAATCTGCCAATATAAAAATATTTTATTTGAGAAAAAGGTACCTAAGCCAAATTTTATTTTCATATAAAAAAAGTTAAAAATAATAGGCATTAAAATATTACAATAATCATTATGTGGCGTTGCTGTAAAAATTTATACTTAATTGAAATAATTACATTACCAGGTAACAAAGGCACACAAATGTTACTTTTTACCGCGGGAAAATCTATTAAAACTGTTGGAGCTGCGTGCGAGGCAGAAAACTAGATCTACTTATCTATAATGTTAAGTTTGTATGTAAAGAATGTATGTATGTAAGGAATGTACCTTTTTCAATATTTTTTTTTATCTTTGACAGTGGGTTAGAAGGGGTTTGGTTACCTGCTATATACCTACAGCCTCTGTGGTCGAGTGGTCAAATTCGCCTCACGTTACGGATTTCCGGGTTCGAATCCCGGTGGGGACTCGTCGAACAAATATCACTTTCGAATAAATGAGACTTTTCCTAGTTTAGTTAGGACATTGCAGGCTGAATCACCTGATTGTCCGAAAAGAAATATTCGGAAGTCCCGGTTACTATCTACGGATGTAGTCGTTACATGAGCCATGTCAGAAGCCATAGGTGGCTTAATGATTCTGACACCAGGGTTTGTGAGGGAGATTAACCTCGAAACCCATACGCTAAGTGAGTGACTTGATTTATGATACTGGCAAAATCACTTAGACACGCCATTCTGGAATGAGAATTGGATTGACTTTTAGATAAACTAGGCACTTCAAATGAAGATGTTCAGTGCTACACAAAGTGATTAGTTCACAGAAAACGAGATCGTTGGCCGAAGTCAATTAACGACACTGTACTTTCAGCCAATTACGACTACTTCTACTTAGTATAGGTTGTGGTATAGTGTGGTTAATTACCTACTGCTTATATAAGCCATGATTGGTATAATACTAATCCTACTTTTGGTATAGGTGGTAGGTATAGGTTTGTATTGTATTGTATATATTACCTATATATCTAGGTTTACCTACTCGCGAAATTAAGTGAGAATGTAGATAAATATGTTTGCTCTAAGGACAAAAGTACTGTACAGTTTTTCATAAAAATTAACGATGCAATACTTATGACACTATACACAAGGTTTTTCCATAGGAATTTCCATGGGGAAGATTAAGACAATATACAGGTAGGTCCGTTTTGGCTAAGTTGCGTGCGTGATGAAATAAATTAATAATTAATTCAACCAATCATTATTATTTTTTATTTGTCATATTGTTACTTTAGTAATATTATATTCTGTGATATATGAAAATAATGTCCCAAGAAGGATGTTGCGTAAGTATATTATAATTACGCGCGGACGTGTCTTGTTTCGCCTCATGACTTTCTAGCTACAAGTATGAGAGATGTAATGTGAAACCGAATATATTAAGTAGGTATATATACGGCCTGAAGGTACTTAGCATAGCCACGACATGACAGTTTAACCAGCACGAAAGGAAACTAAAATAAAAAAATCGGTCTACTGCGAGGTGAACTAGAATGGAAATGGTTCTGTAAGGAAGTCGTAGCTTTTCTTTTGAAAATTTTTTGTCGCTCTCTGTAGCGCCGAGTGCGGATGGGTTGGTAATGCGCATGGTCTAAGAAAACAAGGTCTAACCATTAGACCATGTGACTGACACGAGCCTACGTCATTTTGCCTATTCATCCTTGTCGAATGCGTGTAATAGTCACGTGGTCTAACGGTTAGACCATGGTCCAAGAAAACAAGGTCTAACCGTTAGACCACGTGACTGACACAAGCCTACGTCATTTTGCGCTGTTCATCCTTGTCTATTACACGCATTCGACAAGGATGAATAGGCAAAATGACGTAGGCTCGTGTCAGTCACGTGGTCTAATGGGAAGACCTTGTTTTCTTAGACCATGGGTTAGACCTTGTTTTCTTGGACCATGGTAATGGGTAATGCCGCGACGCGCCTCGTCGCTGCAGTATCGCTCTAGTGCGTTTTCACCTTTTTGCTTTTTTGTAGCACGGAGCCCTAAAATAGCAATTTAAATTGCAATTACTCTATCAAAGTCAATTTGCATACTAAACTGTAATTAGCCCATGCAAAACACAAGGAGCATTGTGAGAATGGGAACCGAAAGTACCTACTGTTATCAGAAAATCTATGTGCTTGTAAGATGTTGTATAAATATGAAAATTGCCTTTTTAGGGTTCCGTAGCCAAATGGCAAAAAACGGAACCCTTATAGATTCGTCATGTCTGTCTGTCTGTCTGTCCGTCCGTCCGTATGTCACAGCCACTTTATTCCGAAACTATAATACCTATACTGTTGAAACTTGGTAAGTAGATGTATTCTGTGAACCGCATTAAGATTTTTTTACAAAAATAGAAAAAAAAAACAATAAATTTAGGGGGTCCCCATACATAGAACTGAAACTAAAAAAATTTTTTCGTCAAACCCATACGTGTGGGATATCCTAAAAAATGATATTTAGGTTCCTAATATCATTTTTTTCTAAACTGAATAGTTTGCGCGAGAGACGCTCCCAAAGTGGAAAAATGTGTGTCCCCCCTCTAACTTCTAAAATAAGAGAATGATAAAACTAAAAAAAATATATGATGTGCATTACCATGAAAACTTCCAACGAAAATTGGTTTGAACGAGATCTAGTAAGTAGTTTTTTTTAATACGTCATAAATCGTTAACCGCAATTTACTCTTCGCTATTATTAAAACATCGATCAAATTCACAACGAACTACAAAAACTTGTATATTATGTTACTGGCTGCTACGGAACCCTTCATGGGCGATTCCGACTCGCACTTGGCCGCTTTTTTTATTAAAAATTCTAAAACCAGAAAAAAAAAAAAATCTGCATTTTGGAAATTGAAAATGTGGCATTTGAAATCAGTAAACTGAAAAGGTGACATTTTGAAAAAGGCTATGAATATTTTCTATGTCAAATTTTAATGTCCGATATAAACGCTCTTTATTTGTGATTTAGGATTGTGAACTTATTCGTTTGGTTTAGTACAACTTTCATAATGTACGGAAATCATTTTATAATTTTTTATCTATAATCAACTTCAATATTAAATTGAAATAAGTAAAGCCTGACTGACTATAAAAACGAAAATCTCCCCATATTGCTAAAATTCAATGGAACTATAAAATACTAAAGTTACGTTAGGTTACATTACACAGTGCGACCAACTCAGCTTGTACGGTGTAACGTGTAGTGTAACTAAGCCTTTAGTCTTATCGGCTTTAACTGATGTAGGTATTATGATACGTACACATTTTTTACTGTGTGTTCAATATAATATTCAATTCTACTCTATTTAATCGCTTTATCGCCATCGACAACCCTCTTGACCCTAGGCCTACCTATCTCGCGGCTAACAGCCAGTAGTGAATAACATCAATAAAGTGTCTTTAAAAAAAATTATCTTTGCGTGTTAGCATGGATGACATAAAGGCTAACACACACCGGATGCGGGAACAATGCGTCGCGTTATAGGTTATATCTGCAGTTAGTGATAACCGCAACAGCCGGCAAAGACATGATAATAACGGATCAGTTTTCAACATAGACTCCATATCGAAAACTAATTGTCTTAGATGAAGAGACTGACATCGTACCTATTCATCACGATATTTTCCGTTCTAAAGCCTATCTCTGGAATATGGACGCTCCTAGACACGTTGGAACACTAGATTAATCCTCTTATAGACGGGTTTTCACTTTTCCGCAAATTCTTCGATTTTGACAAGTAAATTTTAAAAAAGTACCTATTTGCATTGATATTTTAAGAACATTCCTAAGGCACGTTTCGGAGGCGGTTGGCTTAGCTCATAGAGTTGCATGCAACTATAAAGTGTTGTGATGTCTTACCCCTCATAATGGGTTAGTTTCGCTATGGTATGGTTTCGCTATGGCGTATATTTGAAGGGTAATCATAAAGTGATAAAAAAAGTAAAGAAGATCCAACTCATCTTTACATAATATTGTATACGCACTAAAACACGCGCAATATTTAGTTATGTGGGATTATTTTGACGACCTACTCCTACCCTGACATGATACTTTTACCATAGACAGTGGCATTCATTACTTTCTTCAAACTGTCAATTTTCAAAATGCACGCACATGCAAAGATTACGCGTCACAACTGCACATTGCACGCAGATGATCGACATAACGCCGCCGCGTCTAGTAAAAATATGTCATGCGTCGAAAAGCTATTTTCATTCGTCAACCCACCCACCACTGGTACGCGTAATGTATTATTCATTTTCCGCTTTTGACGACGACGAAGCAACTTAAACGGCGCCGCACACACGTTCTTACCGATCCGGACAATGACATTACCGTCACTATAAGGAAGCCAATATTATTAGGCCAATAGGCCACTCACCTCTACGGAATGCCCTTCAGGTAGAAAACACACTCGACTCGACACACAAAAAATTGCTCTATTGTATAGTACAGGTAGTGACAGGACAGGTATGATCTTCTTTCCCTTGCGCAGTGTCGTGATTCTGTAACTGTTTGTCTGAGGGATATTTAAGTTTTCTCTGAGGACACACATTGTATTACAAAAGTAAATCACCTCATCACTATATTGCGGAAATTCCATGGATTCAGTTTTATAATAACGATTGTTCAGCAACACTCAAAAAACTTGTAACCCCCAACCCAAAGGGGTTGGTGAAACTGGGAATTGGACTTACGGAGACCAAGTTGACGAACGGGGAAATGGACGAAGGGTGCCGAAACGACATAGATAGAATAAATTATGAGTTTTTATATTTGATCTATAATAATTACGTTGCTAAGTTGTCGATCAGGCTTCACCATTAGACCGGAAGACATATTAGACAATGAGCCTAGGGTAGCGCCCAGAGATGGACTCGGAACTCGACCTACTATCTATAGTTTGGTCAACTTGCTGTAGTTATTACCTGAAGTTGTGGCTGTTTCAATCGCCATATGGATTTCATCATCGCAATCGAAGACACGCAAACGCATGCGCGAGTTGTGATCCAAAACAAATGTTATTCATTCACTATGCGGCGGCGTTTGCTACGTTGCCGTTCCGCTATCGCACGTGCACGCACGCAAACGCATCGTATTTTGTTCCTGCAGCGTCAAAGTACGTCACATTTCGCGTGAAAGAAAACTCGCAATTCAAATCACGGAAAGAATAATTCGGGTTGCTATAATTAGCTCGTTAAAATATCAAATAAAATGTGACCCTTCACAATAGTATAAATCTAAAAGAGACTGTTTGCCTACATCGCTTTTATGTCTAAACAGAAGAACGAATTACGATAAACAGTTTGCTGTTTGCATCACGGGTGAAGATTTTTTTTTTCATCGTCATCATTATCATCTCAGCCGAAAGACGTCCACTGCTGGACAAAGGCCTCCCCCAAGGATCTCCACAATATTTTTTTTTTACTACGGGTAAATACTTCATAGCGCACTGGGCCTCGCAAGCTGTAGGTAGCACATACATAATTCATGACAAAATCACTCATTCAACAACAATTACCAACAGACACCTTGTTATGTAAATTTATATTTATACGCAATCAACTTTACTCTTGAATAAGAATAAGATAGAATAAAATTTGCAAGAATACATTCATATTTAAATAAGTAAACAATATACTCTACTAGGCAGACTGAATGTTTTCAGTGTGTAATTATATTACGTCAATGTTCAGAGCGAACGATAACAAAAACATGATTATACACCAACAAATACAGAATAAGAAATTGGTTCAAGATATTGGTCTATGCAAATTTTATTACGACGTGTTTTTTGGTGTGCAGGCAATATAATGATTATAGAAGTTTAATGTACGTACAGTATACTTTTTGGTTTCGTTTTTGTTTCACTCTAAGTATTGTATTTCTAAACAAACCAATAGAGTCACCTTCATTTCAAATTCAAATTCATTCGACTACTTACTGTTACACATTCCGTACGACCTTTGTAACTGTTGATATTTTCCATTGTTCTTCATAACCAGCATTTGTTATACAGTCTACACTCTACAGTGTCATATATAGTGACTTACAAAGTACTACTGCAATCTCAAACTACAACAGCCTATCATACTGCACTGCTGGACTAAGTTTCTCCAATGAAAGGAATGAGTAGCTACTAGAAATATTGCGTCAGTCGGGTGTGGATCTCAAGTTGTTGGTAGGTAATAAAGCATGAGCAAAAAATTCAAAAAATTCCCTGAGTCCCAAGAGTCCGGGAGCGCCACATTTTTTTTAAATATTTCTGGCAACAATATCCATTATAAAATCAGTTCCATTGAAATTCCGCAATATGGCGAGTTTTTTTATTTCTCTGGTCAGGCTTTAATTTGTTAATCTATCCATGCTACGTTTTTAAAAGTGGTATTATTCACGCTGTAAAAAGCCAATATGTATGACATGATTTATCTAACTACCACTAAATAATTAGATCAGCTATTTATTGAAAGTGGAATGTGCGGAATGAAACTAGCGTAGGTATAAGTATATTTTCGCAATCACAACATTAGTGAGATGAGAAAAGACGATGCTAGTAGCTAAAGATCTTTTAACTGAACTTTTCAGGAGTTCGAATGACTAAAATCCAACGAAGCACGTCTTTTCCCACCTCCCTAAAATCACACACTAACCCGTTAGATAGCGGTCCTAAAGCAGAGGGCACAATTTTTTCTCTAGGTCCGATCCTGTCTTAAGGGGGCCCTATGGCAGAGGTCAAACGAAAAATTATTAGAGAGCACTTAAGCTTAAAGTGTCGTGACTTTAAGACATAATGATTTAATAATTAAAAAAGTTCACTGGCTTCCATATTCAAAGCTCATAAACAAAGATTATTTTAATTTGTAGGTATAGGTAGGTTTCCGTCTCTCCATAGAAATGAAGTATTTTCCCGCAAAAAAGTAGTTATTTTTACACTAGCTCCTAAACAACTTTTTAGGCTATGTACGTAGGTATTTACAACATACAAAGTGTCATTTATTGTATGTATTTAAGTGATTGATAAATTAATAAACTACCTAGACATTTAAATAAAACAAAAAAAAATCTGTTCGTGTAATTTATGCTTCTACTTTTACGCATTTACCTACAATCTTCTTTTTTATTATAAATAATGCCAACGTATGTATTAGCAGTATTAGCTTGATTTATATTGGTTTAGATAGGTTGCGCAAATGTTGGATGACTTCACAGAAAAATCATTTTATTCATGAAGGAAAAAAAAATACCACGCCCATTCCTTCAGGATTTTGTTGATACAAGAGGATAAAAAATTATTGCGAATTGATGTAACCAAAATGCATAGGTATGCACTTACTTACTTACCTACTTGATTCAAGAGCCCTATTTGGCAAGCCTAAAATGCAACACAAACTGGGTTGCATGCATCATCCTTCAATCCACGATACTTTATAAAGGGTCCAATGATTTCAAAACACATAACTAAATGTTTACTTAAGTAGGTATTTATTTCGTTTAAGTAAAATTTTACTCATAAGTTTTATTATAATAGGAACCTTTCCATCAATAAAATTCATTATTACTTAAGTTTAAGAAAAATATGTCTTTTGTTGCTATAAATTGTATATTTTGTAAAAATCTTAAGTGACCCTGGTTGGTTCAGTTACAATTAAGAACCAGAAAATTTCGCTTAATTCTCAGCTTAAGGCACCTTAAAATAAGCTCTTTGTTCTTAAAATTTTTTATGTTTTACAATGAAAACAAGTTACAATATACAACAAAGATATTATACATAAACAAGCTATAACTTAAAATACAGCATGCAAAGTATTTTATCTAAAGTAATTGTTTAAAATATAAAAAATGCACCGATTGAAAATGATCACAAAACTGACGAAAATAATGCGCGCATCACAGTTGCTTCAATAAAAGATCTATCTAACAAAAAATAGTTTAAACCCCAAAACAGCGACGAATATTTTCTCCACATTATAATACTACGCTACACTCAATACATTCACTCGTAAATGCTCCAAAAATCACTATTCGCACAAACACGTCATGCTTTTGGGTCTGTGACAAACTAAGTAGGTATTATGAATTTATGATACCTATTATCGCACTTTTGGTTCCGAAAATTAGAGCGAAGGTACCGAATAAAAAGACGAGAATATTTTTCCATATGAGAAAGTTAAACCGTCCAAATCCGATATCCCAGTAAGTGATTATTTCGATTACACCCGGCGCCATGAGGCCCAGTAGTGAGAAGCAAAAAGCTCCAATAACTCCCATGAATGGCGATATTTTTGGAACAGCCACTGCCAAGGATACACAGAGAGTAACCATGATGGTTCTCATGACGTAATCAGCAAGGTCGGGTCTCTTCGTGAACTTATCCTTGATGGAGTTCCACATGATTTCGACGCATACATAGAACTGAAGACCAAATGTGCAGTATACAGCCATAGCGATGGATAGCTTGACAATCTGAGCCGGGATTTCTTTTTCATCAAGATTAAGAGTAATAGCATCTTTTACTGAATCTCCATATCTGAGGTAACCGAGTATTCCGAGAATAATGTAGACGAGGGTGACTCCAGACATGCCCCTGCTAAGGACACCGCAGTAGCCAAGCATGGCTCGAGGAGTCTTCATTGCATTCTCTAGTGGCATGACAACACCAATAGCCTCCATTGCAAAAATTGTCAGCGAAAAAAATTCAGGCCACTTGCCTACATCTTGCAACAATGTCACTTTTTCCATATCGAACTCGCCTTTGCACAAATAGTAAAAGGTAATTCCTAGACCCACGGCCATCAAAAAGTTAGCCAACATTGAAACTGGAGCCAGGTATTTGAGATTTCGTATCCACACCATGAAAATTAGCGGTAAAAGAAGTGCGACAATTAATATTCTTAGATCAACTTCTTCATATCCTTTTTCTCTCAAATAGAAATCGACCACGTTCTTAATATTCTCTGCTATGATTACTGTATAAACGGAGCACGTTCCGAAATACGTGGCAAATAAACTCACGAGGATGAATATTCTAAAAGGTTTAGCCCATCTGTGGGCCCACTCGGGACCGTTTGCAAGTGCTGCTTCGCCCACTTCAGGAAAACTCATGTTTGTTTTCCTGGTCTTCTTGTATAACACGTGTGCACACTTTATAAGAATATAAGCACAGTGGGTGCAAACTAAGGCGACTAGGATGGTGAAGAAAATTCCACCAACCAAACCAGCTGCAGCGAAAGCTTTGGGCATCGCTAATATTCCAGTACCCAGCGAAGCTTTCAATAGATGCGTCAAGGTGTCGTTATTCGAGGTCGGGTTATCCAATTTCCTTTCAGCGAACGGATCAAATTCTTCAGCTTCCACATCTTTCACATCCTTCGTCACGGTGTACGTTTTGGCGCTAAAAACTTTTGCCGTGTTCTTAACATCGTCTTTAGGCAGGAATGTTTCGAGCTCTTCAGCGGGCGGCAAGCCATTTGGTTCAGTGCCCATTTTGTGTTCTTTTATATCACCGAATATCAATTAAAAATATGTTTACGAAACGCCAGAAGCGATGTGCGGATTTGGCCCAAATAGATAGTTTGCTTGTACGTTGCGGATTATATTGATTGTAGGTTATGGTAGACCACGTGTTAAAGTTGGTGGGAGCGCGCGCGCGTCCGGCCGGAAAGCCCGTTACACGTCTACTGCAATACTTGTGCGACTTGCGTGAGCGCGACGCGTTGGCGGCGGCGGCGGCGGCGGCGGCGGCGCGACCGAACGGCTTGCTTGACGTACACTTAACTATATTAAGCCCATTCCACACGAGGGCAAAACTATGACAGATACAGCACGATCTGCCTAACTTGTTGCTAATCGCGTTAAACGAAACATCACAAAATTTCAACTATTATTTACATAAAAAAAACAGAAGACAAAAGAAAAATGACAAACAAACTTATCGCTTTGAGTACCTAATTCTTCTTTACATGTCAAAACAATATAGAACAATCTGTTATTTTACAGTGATTAAAATATGCCTTCATTATCACCTTCATCATCATTTCAGCCTAAAGACGTCCACTGCTAGACAAAGGTCTCCTCTAAAGATCTCCACAATGATCGGCCCTGCGCTGCCCACATCCAGGGTACCCGCGACCCTCACCAGATCGTCTGTCCACCTTGTCCCAACAAGGCCTGCCTATGCTACGTCTTCCGGCCGTCAAATAAAAACCCTTTTGCCCTAACGGCCGTCGGGTCACCGCGCAACTGCCTACTGACTGCCGCTTAAGTTTAGAGATTCTTCGGATATATTGGTAACTTTGGTTTGCCTGCGGATCACATGATTCCTGCCTGATACAATCATGCAGGAAACCTCCAAACATAGCCCTCTCCCTCCATCGCTCTTTGGGTGATTTTGAGCGTTCTTATGAGACCCATTGTAAGCGACCACGTTTCGGATCAAGTCACTGGTAAAATAAATTGGTCAAAAACTTTTGACTTGAGACCACAGCTTGAGACGCTGTGGTATTTGAGACTAGAAATATTGCGCCATTTCTCTTCGTGCCATGCGGCATATTGCGGCATGCCTTTCATTTTGACTTACACAAAAATAAAAGTTAAAAGCCGACTTAAAATGTTTGCATTTTAAAAAACTTCAGTACTTTTAGGTAAAGCTCGACCAGAGAAATAAAAAACCTCGCTATATTGCGGAATTTCAATGGAACAAATTTAATAACGGAAATTATTGCCATAGTCGTAAAAATATAAAATCCCACCAAAAACATACCTGTTAAAAAGGGGGCCAAATTCCTATCGGCTAATTGTTCGCCTAGAAAAGGCTTGAAATCCAATCTAATGCCAAGTTTAGATGCACTTTTAAATCGATCATATTCATCTTCATCAACAGCCTGATCCACTGGTAAACATTTACCATTCCCATGACTCGCCAACACATTCTAAATTTGAACTTGGCAGGTTTTCGTGCAGTACGTAATACTGGATTAATCGTATAGTTAAATTTATTATTTATATAATTAAATTAACCTATTTATTAAATTAAACTAACGGTACAATTTTATCTCTGTACTTGCAATAGGCACTGAGATACAAGGGGGTCAAAAGTGGGTCGAAACGGTTCGTGTAAATAGTGCACGGCATGCGCGCGGCCTGTTGCTGGAACTTGGCCCGCGCACTCCGTGCGCTTTGACACGTGGCGCCCCCAGAGCAGATTTTTTATTTTTTGGTCAAGTTTTAAGGAGTTCATTAGAACTTAATTTAAATGGTATAGTGGTATAGACAGAGATCGTGAAATATGAATTGAGCGAGGGTAGCTAACTCATAAAAATCATTAAAAATATAATTTAATGGCGACCAAAAATCACTCGTGTGCGAACTGCCTAAGTAAATGCTATTAAGCACAACGCACCGGCCGGCGCAAACCGGCCGGACCGATACGGAGAAAGGAACGAGAGCGAATGGTCTCGTCTCGTTCACTCCTTAAAGATAAAAATATTGTCTATGGTATGTTCAAACTTTCTGGTCTACGGCACTGAATAAATAATTGACAACAGCAACTTTTTGTCCGAGACTTTTGACTGAATGGACCATTGTGCTACTTCGGCAATTAGTACTAATAAAAATAAGCTAACATCTACTAAATTAAGTAAAGATTTTGAGAGTGATAATAAATAAATAGTATATTTAGTATTTAGTAAATAATGAAGATGGTATTTACTAATTTCTATGTATACTTCCTCGTATATACTCAATCAAAGAACTCAACATTATTGCTATTATTGATTGAATTATAGTAAGTAGGTACGAGCAGCAATACAATCGATTTAAGTGTAAATTTAAAATCGAACGTGTGTTTTTTATTTAAATACCTAAACTTTTCAACTTCACATCCAAAAGCAAATGTCGAGATCGTAATTATTATATACCTCCGTTTTTGAAGTAGATTATTTATTCTAAGAAATGATAAATTAAAACTGTAGTTTATTTAAATTACTAAGTACTTATAAGTACCTACATTACAGCTAGTGTCAATTTTATTAATAAAATTGTAGATCAAGCAAAACTAAAAAAAAAACACCATAACTTCCTCATTATACTACGGGTCTTAGAAACCTGAAACACATACGTAGACAGATTAAGTAAATAGACGTATACTTAGTACACAAACAACGTGTTCGTACGCAAACACAAGTGCTAACACACAAATCGATTCGAACTCGCGACCTTGTGTTTTGTAGGCAGGTGTATTGCCAACTAGGCTATGGGGTCGACTCAACGTGTATGTAATATTGTTGGAAATTACATAATAAGTATTTGTATGTGTGGGTTTCATAACGGGTGCCAAATTTCATACATTTCTCGGAAATAAAAATTGTACTAGTACCTACTAGAACCTATAAGATGACATCATAACTAATATTAGTCATCATAATAATATCATACTTAATATTATAAAGAGGAAAGATTTGTATTTTTGTGTGTGTATGTTTGTAATGAATAAACTCAAAAACTACTGAACTTATTTCAAAAATTATTTTACCATTAGAAAGCTACATTCACTCTGAGTAACATAGGCTAACTTTTACCGCGGGAAAATACCTCATTTCCACGGGAAAAACTGGTAACGCGCGCGCGGGCGGAGCCGCAGCGGAAAGCTAGTTAGTAATAAATATGTATTCTCTAAAATCTAAAATACAAAACTTCACGAATGTCGGGACAGGTTTTTTTCATATGAATAGGCCAACTCCTTTTTTATATTTCAATTTTCAATGTTGGTAATTAATATTTGAGTTATTAGTGATACCACAGCTGACAGCTAATAGAGACAAAAGCTTATCATACACAGAGCTTTTGGATTCAGCAAAGCTTAAAATTCTGACCTTTTGATGTTTAATTAAAATAATAAGTACGTTGATTTTGTGAATTACTCGTACTTGATAAGTAAGTACCTTATTATAAGTGTTTCCATCTATATTTTGTATTATCACTACATAGTATAAAATAAAGTCGCTTTCTCCGTCCCTATGTCCCTATGTCCCTTTGTACGCTTAAATCTTTAAAACTACGCAACGGATTTTGATGCGGTTTTTTTTAATAGATAGAGTGATTCAAGAGGAAGGTTTATATGTATAATACATGCATAATATACTGAAGGATAACCCACAATAACCATTTTCCCGTGCGGAGCCGGGGCGGGTCGCTAGTATATAATATAACCACAGGATATAATAAAATAGTATGATTGGGTATGATTATGATTTAGATGGAGAGGGAAGGGCATCAAATACCCAAGACCATTGCGACCCATATGGTGGATCTATATTGTAGCCAACCCACATAGGCTATACATAGCCTCTTCCAAACCGACCGCTTTGAAGAAGCTGACGGTTTTGGTAGGATTTAGGGTTCTGGCTTCTATTAAAATATAGTCTGTCGAATAAATGTGTTTACAGGGGAGATTATTGGGAACTTTTAAAACTCGTTACTGCAGCACTGTTATTAATTTACAGTACCACATTTTTTTTACTTTACTATCATCATCATCATTAACAGCTCATACATGTCCCCACCGAGGGGCTCGAGCCTACCCTGAAACCAGGGTGAATAGGCCTTAGTCGACCACGCTGGCCCAATGCGGGTTGGTCAACTTCACACACAACCCTTGAATTACTTCGCAGGTGTGTGCAGGTTTCCTCACGATGTTACTTTACTATACTGTAAATTAATGACAGTGATGACAGTAACGAGTCTCAAAAGTTTCCAATAATCTCCCATGTAAACACATTTATTCGACAGACTATATAGTAGGTACATAACTATTAAGTGTGCCCAAATTAGCGCCAATAAGTTTGAATTTAGAAACATCGTCAATTAGACGATAATTTATAGTAATTAAAAAATAGATGACTGAGAACATATAAAAGGAAATGCAGCAACATGACCTCGTTTTTATTACTACTAGCATTCGCCTGCGGTTTCAACCGCGGTTTTCGTGATTTTCCCGTGAGAATAAAAAAATTCGTTTACCGCGGGAATTTTGAAAAATGAAATAGAATATTACCAAGCATTAATATTATATAGTAAACTAGCGACCCGCCCCGGCTCCGCACGGGAAAATGGTTATTGTGGGTTATCCTTCAGTATATTATGCATGTATTATACATATAAACCTTCCTCTTGAATCACTCTATCTATTAAAAAAAACCGCATCAAAATCCGTTGCGTAGTTTTAAAGATTTAAGCGTACAAAGGGACATAGGGACATAGGGACGGAGAAAGCGACTTTATTTTATACTATGTAGTGATGAAGAGTGAACATGTAGGCGGCCTTATCGCTAAAGGTAGCAATTTATACCAGGCACCCAATACTTTTGTAAGGAATGCTCTCATTATAATAAGTTTTAAACAGTTTTCCACTTCATCGATAGATGGCAATGTTCACTACGCATATCGTTATCGTTGTTGACATTGAAGTTAAACGAATGATTTTCAAGTATAGATCATGAATGTCCGTTACGAGTAAGTTCTCAGAGGAATGGGTAGGTGGCGCTAGATGTGATTTAAGTAAGAAACGATGACTATTTATTTTAATTCGTCCATAAATATATAGGCACATTGTATGTAGGGTAGGCAAGCTTAAGGCAGTACAATACGTTTTGTCCTCATCCCATGTTATGATTTTATATTTAAGAAAAAAATTGCACGCATTTGAATTTGGAATTTGTATTGAATTGAGCTCAGATTCAAACCCTGTCATCGACAAGACTTTTTATTTAAAGTTCAAAGGCTTTCCCTTTTCTATTTTATATAAAACAATTCCTTCCTTTCGTATAAACAATTATGTAAATAAATATGTATTCGATTTTGTGGATGTAATGTAATGGTCACAGATATAGTTTGGTTACGGTTAATTATAATTATGTAATGTATAGTTAACCGGTTTCAATTATCGATTATGTTCACTTCACCTTTATGAAAAAAATCAGATTTGCTGTAATTTTCAATTTAAGTAAAGAAAAAAAGGATAAAAATATTTACTACCTACACAATGCGATACATGTCGTATAACATAAACTAGAATTAACTTATATTTATAGGCATATATTCGTGAAATAAAAAGGTAGGATAAAATAATTAATTTTAGGTAGGTAACTCTTATACACGTATTAAACGTGGGTGTTATCAAATTGTCTGTCACATATTAAAGTTAAAAATAACCACAAAAAATAATAATATAATGTGTTTCGTTTCGATAGGTCTGTAGGCCACCACCTTATAAGGGAGCGCGATTAAGGAAATGGTGATTCAGTTTTAAATTATATTGACTATTAGTATTGGAATTGATGTTTTGAACACCTATAGCTTTTTAATGTTATAATGAATTAATGGATGAAAATTAGACCTGCGTGTGTGGAAAATGTTGAGGTTTCACTGTTGAAATAGGAACGAACGACTACATCCTAATTTTTTTTTGAATTGGGAAACGCAAAGCCAGGAAATAAATCAACCATATAGGTACACAATATATTAAGAAGAAATGACCTTTTTCGTAAACCTTTTGTATCCAAAGAAATATTTGCCTTCGGAATACTTGACTTCTAAGTTATTTAGGATAAAAGTTCCTTGCTAACGTGCAAAACTAGTACCTGACTAACTATGTAGGTTATCCTACTCGCTCTTAGTGCAGTAGGTTAAAGGTTGCACTTTCTATTGTTCTAAGACTTGTTCATTCTTATGAACTCCTGGTAACTTTATAGCCTTTTGCACTGTATAAATGTGAAATGCGTTTGACTGTTAGTTACTATTTCACGCCTAAGGACAATCAATGAATTTATTGAAGGCGGACGAGTACGCGAAAACTAGTAAAAAAAAAACTGTTGTATTGTAAGTTTTCGAGAAGTGAGAGAGAATCAAATTACACAGTTTAAACGCTAAACAATAAATAACCAATTATTTCTGATTCACAGTAACGAATCAAGTAATTCAGATGGAGAGGCGTTCTTAGATTTCCGTAGCGAATCTCTTATCTTCTGTATAGTTGCATTGTTTAGTCGATAAGAACATAATAAGCTTCAAAATTTATTTATTTTTATTCATTATAGGCTCCCTCAGAATACTTAATGACGTCATTTCAGATGTTAAAAGCTTTGCTCAAACCAAGACCGGCTATCTCAAACGGATGTACAAGTCTAAGCAATAAAAAAGAGATCAAACAATCTAAAAGAGGCCATGCAATATCAGTTTGAACATAACGCTTATTGAATATTCCCGAAAAACCCAATTTAGCAACTAAAATAGCTATGCTACTATGCCGACGATATTTTCCGTAAGGATGGAATTTTCGATACCTGAACAACTGAAAAGTTTCGGGTTTAGTACCAGTCAGAACCTAACCACAGGATATAAATATTAGCCTAAATCTAGAACATATAAGAATAAGAACATATCTAAACCTAGATTTATATTATAATCTAGTGAAGAAAACCACGTGAACTAAAGAAAATAAGGACCAACATAACAATACAATAAAAGTAAATAAAACTGTCGGTTGTAAATCAGTCAGTCGGTCGTTAGACTAGTTTGGGACTCGGGTTTGTCTACCTGCTCCCATTCAAGGCCGCAAGGTGCATCAATGCCGTTGGTATGTGTTACCAACTGTACGAGACTCACTCAATTCACACTCATTTTAACTTTCGAGAAAGCCAGGAGCACTTCAAAATCAAAAAGTTTCGAAGTAAGATTTTAGAAAATTATTTTCGACGACAAAACTTACAAATACGAACGACCGAAGCTGTCACACTAAATAAGGTTAGAACTTAGATTTAGCCCCTTTGCTAGTTTAGCTTATAACTGATATAACAAATATGTATGGGTTGTACGTAATTGTTGTCTTTATACATTGATCTTTCACTTTTACTACGCTGATGTCATAAGATTTTCAATTTTTTTTTTTTATGTTATTTCTGTCGCCTGAAGCACAGGCAGTATTATCCGAATTCAGGCTCATTGCTTTTGCTGAAAATTAGTTTGTTTAAGAAATAAAGTTATAGTCACAAATTGTAGTTAAATTCTTATCTTATTGTTAACTATAACTGCCTGCCCGTTGTTTTTCGATTTTCCCGTAGGTAGGAATGAGATAATTTCCCGTGGTAAAAAGTATCTAAGAAGTTGAACGGAGATATAAGGTTGGTACCATACCATTTAAATCAGTCCATACAGCAGTATCGGAGATTAGCCTTACAAACAGACAGAGAAACCAAAAAAATAATAAAAAGTCTGAATTTGTTCTATAAGTGTCAATATACGATAAGAAATAAATTAGACCTTTTAATTAATTAAATGCAATAAGTCTTTCTAATCTCTCTTTGGATTGTTAGGTTAGATGGTAAACCTACGGTAGCACTTGAACCCAAAACAAAATTCCTTTTGCAACTTTATTTAGACATGCTTACGTCACGTAGTAACCCTCGTAAATATTCAAAGAATTCCGTTTCTTTTTTGCAGTTGGCTTACTTTTTGCACTGTATTGTACGAGTATTTGGTGGTATATTCCCAAAAATAAGTAGGTATACAATATGAGAAAAAACGTTGCTGGCAATTTATTTTAAATGTTGGCAAATCTATTCAATAAAAAATAGGCGAACTTTAAGTTAGCAACTTTTCACGAATGTAAATGTGTTTAAAAAGCCTAATAGGATCTAGCTAGATATATTTCAAAATATCACTGCTCATAATATCAGAGATAAAGAAAAAATCTATCCATTATTTCTAAACAGAGCAGATATTTAGTTACCTATTGATTTCATATTTTAAATTTACTCATATTTTAAAATTTAAAACTTGAATTCAGCTCTTATAAGATTTTTAAGCGCGTTTTTCCGTGAACCTTCTGCGTATGATTATAATCTAATTTGATTTATAAAAAAAATGTTTTAGCGAAGAGAAGGCCCTTTCCCATCATTCTCTTATGCAAACGATTTACGGTTGCATGCTAGGTTATTCTTATTAGGTTAAATGCATTAAGAATCGCGTGCAGGATGGCTGCGTATAATAGCACGAACCATTATCTTAACTATCTTAAGTTGAATTGTGTTTTAAGTGTATTTACTTTTGTAGTACCCACGTTACTTTGAACAGACATTAAATTATCCCATTTTGATGATTCGAAATATTTCTTTGTTTTATGCTCAAACTCAAAGTGATAAAATAGCTTTCAAATTCTCAAGAAAATAAAAAAATCTAAATCGAGATGATTTGACATCGGTTTGTGTATCTGTGGAGAAGAACCTGCTGAAAAAAACTCCTAAGGATTTAATTTGTTTACTATTTTGTACTACTTCTTAACGTACAAAATAATTAAAAGTTCAACGCAGTAATCGCCATACAACATGACGACGATTAAATGTTCCTTGTGTCGTGCAAGCCCTAAGTCTTTTTATGTAAGGCTCCATTCAACGTTGTACCACTCAGTACTTTGAAATTATGTACCTACCTATATATTTTTTAAGTGACTTATGTTTTTGTCGTAAAAGAACGACGAATTAAGCTTCATCGGACTTGCGGGGGAGCGGAAGGCTCTACCCCAGAGTTGTCATGTACCAACCAACGCGTCTAGGGGCGGCTCGAGGGAGCCTCGAATCTAGGCCTAGCGCGTTGATACGGAAGACGTGGTGAACGAGACATCGCCTGAGGGACCCTGCCTCTATAACTGTATTAAGCTTCACCGAACTTGCGGGCTTGCGGAGAGCCCCAAAGCAGTCTAGTCAGACCAAAGCGTCGTAGAGGCGGCTCAAGGGAACACGTCGGACCTCGGCCTAGCGCGTTGATATGATACATAAGACGTGGTGAACGAAACATCGCCAATATTGAACTAGATTTATTCAATTGATACAAGTAAAATACAAATATTTATAAAATATAAAAAACTGCGTATCAGTTGATGGGTCAGACTGAACATTTTGGCTTTCGATTTTCTAAAGTAAACCAATCTGTTTAGTATTTAAGTAGCTTCTTACAAATTTTGGGTTAATACAATTTTATGGTCAATTCATTACTCGAACGTCCAACCTACTTATTACCGTAAACCTCTGTACAACTAACAGTCTTACATTTGTAAGTTTTCCCTTGACTTATTTTTATACAGCACTTCAGACAGGCCCTTATAGTCTTGTTATTAAAGAAGAAAATGGCATAATTTGTGCCAACCGCAGGTTTTTCAGAGTATTATGTTACTTTACTTCCTAAGGTTGCTTCCTTTGGGAAATGCGCTTTGACTTGACGAAGCATTTTAAGGTTTCAGGTATAACTTTTAAAGTAGGTGGTATCAAGTGGCATTGTATGTCGTTTAGGTATTTATACATATATGTAATCGTGTTCGCATTATGTATATCTGTCACAAGGTAATCTTCATTGTAGGTAGGGTAGACCGGGGACAAAAGTAACAAGGGGCAATAGTAACATCGGCGATATTTCCACACATATACAACGCTTAAATGTGTGCGTCCGTCAGATCACGCGTCTAACGTGTCTCGACCTGCTCACCAATCGGCGGCGCGCTCGCTGTGAAACAGACGTGCTCAGAGGGAATTTTTGATTTTCCACCACCACAAGTAAGTTTTTTACTCTGAATTACGCGCTTTTTTTGTAGTTAGTGAAGGATTTATAGCCAAATCATTGTAATCACTCTGTTGCTAAGATGATTGGCTGCCATAATTGTGATAATTCCACTGCTAAATTTCGATAGATTTCTTGCAAATTTCATATTTTGTAAAATGTACTACTTGAGGGCAATTGTAACAGCAGGGACGGGGTCAATTGTAACGGTACAATCAACCCCGTGCTACAATTGACCCAACAGGTAATAATTTCATATTTTTTCAAATTTTCCAATAAAACAAAAACAATCGAATTTTACGTCGTATGTGATAGGTAATACTCTAAATTTTGTGTTTTGTTTTCCAGATGCCTCGAAAACGAATAAAAACTGATCGTGGCTTAAAAGACATTTTACTTTATGAAGAAAAATCAAATTTTCGACTGTCCTTCTCCTGCTGGTGCATATTTTTTGAGAGTGATCCGTTTGCTTAGTGAGCAAATCATGTTCGTTATAAGTCCATTTTATTAAGTATTTTTTTAAATTCAGGGACGGTTGTAACAGGGGCAATTGTAACTTAATACAAAAAATAAAATAGTGTTTTTATACGTTTTACTGTCGTTATTCAACTAATATTAATCCTCAGAAGTTGTATTTGGCCCAAAGCGTTCCTGTGTTTACTTAAAGTTAATTTTTATTTTGTTTAAAGCTACTAACAATCTATTTTAATTTTGTTAAACTTTCATGTTGATTATTTAATAAGTTTATGAAAACAAGTTTCCTTATAATTGAGACTGATAAACAAGTGATTAAACTACGCAAAAAAGTGAATAAAAGTGGTGATATTAATCTACTCTGTCTTTTATTGTCTTTTAAAATGTTGTTACAATTGACCCACACTAGGGGTCAATAGTAGCAGTGAGACCCCTCGAATTCAAACTGGATTTTCGGTACGATAAATGCAATTTAAGTGTAATTCAAAAATAAAAGCATAAAGACAATGAAATTAACCTACTACCAAATGATCCAAACTTTGAATAAAGCGAGTAGATTTTGTGTTATAGGTAATTTAACAAAAAGTGTTACCATTGTCCCCGGTCTACCCGTAGACCGGGGACAAAAGTAACAAGGGGCAATAGTAACATCGGCGATATTTCCACACATATACAACGCTTAAATGTGTGCGTCCGTCAGATCACGCGTCTAACGTGTCTCGACCTGCTCACCAATCGGCGGCGCGCTCGCTGTGAAACAGACGTGCTCAGAGGGAATTTTTGTTTTTCCACCACCACAAGTAAGTTTTTTACTCTGAATTACGCGCTTTTTTTGTAGTTAGTGAAGGATTTATAGCCAAATCATTGTAATCACTCTGTTGCTAAGATGATTGGCTGCCATAATTGTGATAATTCCACTGCTAAATTTCGATAGGTTTCTTGCAAATTTCATATTTTGTAAAATGTACTACTTGAGGGCAATTGTAACAGCAGGGACGGGGTCAATTGTAACGGTACAATCAACCCCGTGCTACAATTTGACCCAACAGGTAATAATTTCATATTTTTTTAAATATTCCAATAAAACGAAAACAATCGAATTTTACGTCGTATGTGATAGGTAATACTCTAAATTTTGTGTTTTGTTTTCCAGATGCCTCGAAAACGAATAAAAACTGATCGTGGCTCAAAAGACATTTTACTTTATGAAGAAAAATCAAATTTTCGACTGTCCTTCTCCTGCTGGTGCATATTTTTTGAGAGTGATCCGTTTGCTTAGTGAGCAAATCATGTTCGTTATAAGTCCATTTTATTAAGTTTTTTTTTAAATTCAGGGACGGTTGTAACAGGGGCAATTGTAACTTAATAAAAAAAATAAAATAGTGTTTTTATACGTTTTACTGTCGTTATTCAACTAATATTAATCCTCAGAAGTTGTATTTGGCCCAAAGCGTTCCTGTGTTTACTTAAAGTTAATTTTTATTTTGTTTAAAGCTACTAACAATCTATTTTAATTTTGTTAAACTTTCATGTTGATTATTTAATAAGTTTATGAAAACAAGTTTCCTTATAATTGAGACTGATAAACAAAAGTGATTAAACTACGCAAAAAAGTGAATAGAAGTGGTGATATTAATCTACTCTGTCTTTTATTGTCTTTTAAAATGTTGTTACAATTGACCCACACTAGGGGTCAATAGTAGCAGTGAGACCCCTCGAATTCAAACTGGATTTTCGGTACTATAAATGCAATTTAAGTGTAATTCAAAAATAAAAGTATAAAGACAATGAAATTAACCTACTACCAAATGATCCAAACTTTGGATAAAGCGAGTAGATTTCGTGTTATAGGTAATTTAACAAAAAGTGTTACCATTGTCCCCGGTCTACCCTAGATGTAATTTATATATTTCGCTCATTGCCGGTGTTGTGTTGATGACGTAGGCATGTTACAGACAGCGTCACGTCAGGAGTCCTGTACGGGCTACTGCCAGTACATTTAAGATTGTTGTTTGTAGTTGTTATCTACAGGACGGAATGTAAAGGAAACAATTATGTGGCCGTCACCGTAGAGAGTCTTTATTGAACTAAATTATATTCGTAAGTAATTACGCAAATACAAGGTGCAATGTACGGCAAGCCCGACATCAGCAAAAAGTGTATAAAATGTAAATAATGATCTCAAATCTGCTTCAAGCGTGGGGGTGTGGTGGGGATTATTGCAAAAGCTCTCGAACAAAGGAGGGCATACTTAATCAACAGCTGATAAAATCCCGAACACACCTACATATCAACCTATATCTGAAACAATACAACAAATTAAAAAAACAACACTAATTGTCTAGGAAGGTTCACATCACATCATCTATGCCAAGGCACTTAGATACATGCATGCCATTGCGCAATGCGAATGAGAAATAGGTATTCTATTAACAAAAGGAGCGGATTCTGTGGACTGCATTTGTCTATTGTTGCAGTAGAAATAGCGCTATAAAACATCCAATTTGATGATCTAACGATGTGTCCAATTAACGTTTTGATGTACTTACCTACGTGCTTTTAATTACCTACGTGCTCGCCGCCATTTTTCTGATTTGTGATTTAATGTTAATTGAAATCTATACTCAGTAAGAGATTATTTTATGGTTAAGGGAAACATAAATTTACGCAAACACATCTGCACAGAAATTCGTATCCGGAATTTCAGAAACAGATTTTTATAAAAAAAAGAAATTTCTCCCTTCCTTTCCAATTGTTGTACGCGTTGAAAAATTGGATAATAATAAAAACTGTTAGCCCAAAATTATTCCCACGAGAAAATATCACGCAACCCCAAATCGATTCATTCTAAACTTCTTTACAATCGAAATAAAAATAAAACGCTGAAAAAAGACTATGTTGAATAAGATTTTTTTCCATTACCTGCCTGTTTCACTAATTCGTATTTTAGAGAACGAGTCTTAATCATCAGCAACTTCGATACAATTTTCGTAATTAAATTCATTTCACTTAAAGCCCTTATTTCACACAGTACTAGGTGGTACGAGTATTTACGTCTACCTCGTGACCGCCTCACATGCCTTAGGCAGTAAAATTTAGCATCTAAGTGCAAAGTGCGAAAGTTCAGAATGCCTAAAGCTTCTAGCTACGCTACATTCCATCCTATCAGTCTGTCTGAATGGACTCGAGGTCGCAGTACTGCAAATGCCCAGGACCGGTTTTAGTCGTAAAATCGCAAGCCTGTCTCCACACGTCTCCATTCTCATGCTAATGGTATACGAATTACGTGCCTGTAGAATCAGGTTGTGCGATCTGTGGTTAAAGTACTCCCTTTTTGTGTGTATCGATATGTTACTCTAAATTATGTGCTATATATCTTGCGAAGAATAAAAAGGGTCAAACATCTTGCTGAGTAAGACAATAAGTCGATCGGTATTTAGATTTTCTAAACCCTTGGATAGAGGAAGTCCTGGTGGGACAAATCGAAGCTTTGTATCAATGTCTTGTTTTAAATTTTGTAACTGTTTGTTTTTCATGTCTACTTGTCTTTCTTTTATGCATAGGTAGATCTAAATGGCAACATTTTCTGTCTCCATTAGTCTCCATGTATGTTTTTTTTTGTAAGTATTTCAAGTACATATTTCTTGTTTCTCTGTATTATGCTGTTTATTAAACTAAGTATTTTTAGTAAAATAAACTAGGTACTATGTTTTAGTTAAAATTGCAATATTTTCATTCAGGTATTCCTAGAAGCGACAGTAAAATAAAATTATTCGTTAAAAAACATGTATCTCGACTTATTCGGTTACGCTTTAACATTGGAAACATTTATATCAGACTAAATATGGGACCTCCAACTGAGATTATACTTTTATTTATATATACACCGTGCTTTTTTAACCGTCTTACAAACGAAGCCCAATGTATATGCCCGTGATATAGAATATATTGGCAATGTTATTTTTTTTTTATCAATAAAATAATAAAAACGTGAAGTAAAATAAAATAATGCAAAATAATTTTGAATCAACCTGTACATAATATTTACAATTTAGTAACAATTTGCTCATGCGTGAGAATCGTAAATAATGGGAAAACAAAAGAAAAATATGAGATAAACACATTTTTCGATCTCTCGATCGATTATTTTATTAAACAAATCCTAGATTTTTTTTCTTAAAAAAAAATAAAATAACATTGCCAAGATATTCTATATACATTGGGCTTCGTTTGTAAGACGGTTAAAAAAGCACGGTGTATAGTAACGAGCGTTGTCGAAATCAGAACCATTTGCACGTATTTTTATATTTCTGTTACATCTTTTATTACACAATCAACACTTATCGTTTTTTTATTAAAACACTTAACATTCACTTGCTTGAAATAAATAAATAAAATAACCGGGGAAAAGCCACGAGGCGTAAAATTAAGACTTCGTCAAAATATTCTGTACCAAAATAAAGAAATATTAAATAGTCACGAAAGCTTTCTTAAAAATTAAAGCCAAAATTTGTTCTTCTCACGAAACGTTAATTCAGAGAAAACAAAAGCAAAAAGTGATACCACGAAACTCACACCTAAAAAAATTCGGTAGCCACCAAACCGCAAGGAATTTTACACACTCAATCTCCACCACAAAACTCAAATAGATACAAAAAGAGTAAAGAATCCGAATCCTTGGACAAGGTCGCTACATGAACATCCCGATTATTTCCGGTCATTCTTAAGTTTGGACAACATCGTACAACTACAACATGTGACTAAAGAACCGTTTTCACTTAATAATAAGATCGAAAATGATCAGAATATTTTAGGAACGATGGTAAAGTTAACGTGGCACACACAGGTAGAGTTATTAATTGTGGAACTATGTAAGATGCTGAGGAATTTATTTGTGAAAGAAAGGTACGACGTGTCGAAACGTGTATGCAGAGGAGATGCTAGTGTAAATTGATTTAAGGATAGGATTTTTGAAATGGTATATATATAGTCCGTATAGTGTAGCCTAAAAATACCTACATAAAATAAGAAAATTTAACATTTAATTTTTAGATAAATAACTATTTTTATAGAAAAAACTTACTCGGGCATTGGACAATTAACCATTAGGACAGCTAAAGCCCTTGCTTTCCATGAAGGAGGTGCGTGTTCGATTCGAGCTATCCGTGGTCTTCTTAGAAATGATACAAATGTCTATCAGCTTTAAACTTAGTTTTACTTGAACCTATTCATTGGTCTTCCTCACTGATTTTGCTTTCTAAACTTCTCTCGTTTTCCTTTCTGAACCTCTCTTATTTTCTAGTACCTCTTCGTGATTTTGTTTTCTCAGTTCTGTCAAATACCGGCAGGAAATATCTTTCACGTGGCAACGAAACAGTTAGACGAGGTAACATTAATACCGTCACTTCCTTCGACTTCGACAGTTCAATGTGTTGAATCATTAGCAAGTTTATAAATACGTGTGTAACATTTGAGAGTTCGTTGGCCATTGTTAATGGCCTCATTCATTATAGATTTAATACTCTAGTATAATTAGATAGTACTATCATACTGCGTCCGAGTTTCGTAATACCTACTCGTAGTGTTTAGAAGATTTTGTTACTATCTCATGATGTTTTTATTTATTTAACAATATTATGTATTTAGTTTACTACTTTTTCGGAACTGCGTTCTTCATTTTATCTATCTATCTATCTATCTTAAAGTTTATCGACGTTCAACGTCCTTACCTTGAGATGAAATATACGTACTAATCCTATGTTTATTTTTTGCAAATAGATCTCTATCTATCAGAGATTCACTCCTCTTTCATAACCGCCCCACCATCAGTTTTTATCTTCATTCACACCTAATTACACTTCATCTTTACCAAAACAGCCCATAAAAGCCTAACACCGGTATTAAGGTCTCTCCTTTAGTCTCCTAGTCTTAAAATATTTTCAAAATCTCCATACTT
This sequence comes from Teleiodes luculella, assembly GCA_948473455.1. NCBI lineage: Eukaryota > Metazoa > Arthropoda > Insecta > Lepidoptera > Gelechiidae > Teleiodes > Teleiodes luculella. Next base: position 12,084,724 of record OX419598.1, on the reverse strand, counting down.
GGCAGACGGGTTGGAGATAGCATCGTTGCTGGCCCCATAGTCTAGTTGGTAGTACGCTTGCCTACGAAGTACAGGGTCGTGGGTTTGAATCCCGCCCAGGGCAAACATTCGTGTGAGCAGCATTTATGTTTGCCTTGTGTCTGGATGTTGTTTATCTATATATGTATCTATATCAGCTGTCTGACACCCATAGTACAGGCTCTGCCTAGTTTGGGGTCGGATGGCCGTGTATATGTCCCCACATTTTATTTATTGATCCCACAAGTCTCTCCTGTATGGACAGGAAAGGAATGGTCCTTGGGTAATTTATGATTGGTTTGGTTAGCTATAATCATTCCGGGTCGGTTTAGTCATGCAAATTCATAAGTCTTGGGGCTACTCGTAGATGATATGGCGTCAAAAAGTGACACACAGTGATAGAACAACTATGACTCTACCGTTTTTTAACGTTTTCTAGAGTATCTCACACAAATTGCACTAGGCTTGCTGTAGGCTTATTATAGTTTTCTCTGGAATAGTGTCCGGTAATATCGCTATTGTGACAATGTTCTGCTCTGGTTGTCGTGAATGTACACCTCCTACCGAGACCGTGCATCTCTGAGGCTTATGCTTTCCGCCACGGTTTAGATCGGCCACCGGAGACCAGTTAGGGTTAGGTAAGGGTCAAACTGAACGGTTGTTTTGGTACTTACACTTGAGATTATATTTCCTACCTCTTTAAAAGTAAAATACTTGGATGGGCTTTTTTTAAATTAATATGTGATTAATATTTGCATTAAACTATGCAAAAACTGCTGCTGATTGCTTGTTGAAATTTTAGATTTTGGCTTTTACAGCTCATACAATTAAATAATTTGATTGATTTGCATTTATAAATAATATAAGCAATACATTTACATAATAATAATCACAGATTAATTTTGGCACTTTGAGTAGTGGCATTTATAGGTGGTACCTACCTTTCTATTGTTTATAAATGCGTTTTCGTAGTTCGTAGTCTACGTTTATCAAGTTGGCATTATACAAAAATTCTTAAATTAATCTTTTCAATTTGGCGAACTTCTGAAACCCGAAAACGTGACATTTCGCGTCATAATCATTCAACTCATCAATCTATTTCTAGAATTGCTGACTAACAAAAGTCACAAAAAAAATTACGATATTCTAGCTAAACACCAATTTAACCTTAAATGGGTATTCAATCGTTGACAAGGTCTAGCAAATGGCTTGGTAGCTCGACGTGGGTGGGTCAAGGGTCACGCGGTGGCGTGGGCAAGCGAGTTTGCCCACGCGCAGTCTCAATGACAGTAAATACCAGACCCTTTGTCGTGTCGTCATCGCGTGACAAGTCACTACATGCACTGACTTCTCTTTTACCTCATCGGTAAAGAAATATGCACCCGCCGCAGTAAACGTTTACCTAAGTACCTATCTATAATAGGCTTTTGGGGTTGAGATGATCTGTAGTTATAGATACACGTGATTCAAGTAATTGAAGTTAGAGACTACTTAAAATAGCGAACAGGATTTGATGATGATTCAGGCCTAGGTTTTCATATGTTCAGAATTAGCTACTCCTGTTCAAGAAATGAAAGTTCAATAAAGAAGCTAGACCCAATAGGGTAGTAACATTTGCAAAAAAAATAGACTCGACTTGCATGGTTGCATGCATCCAACCACAACAGGTGCTAAAGGACATTATTGCATTAATATTATAAGTAGGGAATGAACAGATGTATGCGGTCGTCGTCTCGTACGTTGGACCGCAGATTAAAAGATTATAAAGTACAGTCAAGCGCCGATGACACTGGACACGCGCCTTTCGATTCTATCTCTTATTTAAACGATATAAGAACGGTGAAATGTCCAAAGTTATCTGAAGAATAAGAATGTAACTCAGAATGATCTGCTCTTATAACTTAGTGGTTTTTATGCCATGGATATAAAGAGCTCTTAATAAAGTTTTTTCAGCAGAGCAAAAATATTATAAACTAGCTGCATGTGTATATGTAAAAAGAAGTATTTTCCTGCGGTAAAAAGTATCCTATGTGTTATTCTGATGTATAAGCTATATTATTCTAAAGTTTCATTAAAATCCATTGAGTAGTTTTTGCTTGAAAGAGTAACAAACATACATCCATCCATACTCACAAACCTTTGCGTTTATAATATTAGTAGGATAATACAAGCAGACTGCCTACGGCTTTGCTTGCAATAGGAAAAAAGTATTTTAGCCTACAGTTACAAATTGAAGGCCAGTTTGGATAACTCAGAAATATACGGAAAATACGTTTAAAGATACTACAAACAGTGTTAATAAATACAAATCTTGTTAATATATACTGCACGTGCATGCAAGAGCACATGGATTGTCAATTTCAGTTTTTTTTAATACGTGATTTGTCCCATAGACTTACTCGCTTGAAAAGACCTTATTTGTGTACTAAAAACCATTCCCTTTCTTTTTTTTGTAGTCGCCTCGTATGACACCCACAAAGAGAGTTAGTTTAGTTCAATTATTACTTATACAGTACGGCAAGTTTAATGAAAACAGGTAATATCAGTTAAATACAAGCTTCAGTTAGGCATATCAGACGTGCAACGAGTAGGAAGTATCAAACTGTAATAAACCCAGTGTCCCAGTTCCAGGACTATTTGGCTCACCACCAGCATGCTAATGGTACTATCCAGGAAGTGGCTACGTAGTACAAAGCTCAACAATTCACGCTTCATATTTACTGAAGGGATATTTTAGGACTCATCTTACGTCACTATATACGGCGTGCGGCGCGGCGTGCGTCTTGACAAAAAGACAAAAGAAAATCACAGAAAAATGACACCGGGGCCATAACATACGAACCCTATATTTTATGGAGTAATGAAGATTCATTTATGTTTTTATTCAAGGTTGTCTGAGTCACCCAATATTTTCCCAATTTAACTTCCATCCAATTTTGTTAAAAAAGAACATGTTCTTTTTTAAGTTAGTTAGGTAAGACGGATTAGAAAATTGAAGGGTCCTTCAGTAGGGACGTGTATAAATATATCCATCCTGTATCACTATCACTATATACCTAGTATAAAATAAAGTCGCTTTCTCTGTCCCTATGTCCCTCCCTATGTGCCTCCCTTTGTACGCTTAAATCTTTAAAACTACGCAACGGATTTTGATGCGGTTTTTTTTAATAGATAGAGTGATTCAAGAGGAAGGTTTATATGTATAATACATGCATAATATACTTATGGATAACCCACAATAACCATTTTCCCGTGCGGAGCCGGGGCGGCGGGTCGCTAGTCACTTATAAAACAAAGTCGCTTTCTCTGTCCCTATGTCCCTATGTATGCTTAAATCTTTAAAACCACGCAACGGATTTTGATGCGGTTTTTTTTAATAGATAGAGTGATTCAAGAGGAAGGTTTATATGTATAATACATGCATAATATACTTATGGATAACCCACAATAACCATTTTCCCGTGCGGAGCTGGGGCGGGTCGCTAGTTATGTATAAAGCGTATGCAATGCGGTAAATCGACAGAGAAGTAAATCTTCACGTTGTTTTCGTAATTTCGTATGCATAGAGCGTAATCCGTATTTTTAAACGACTGTTTTGGTTAAGCGGGCAAAGACCGAGTTGGCTTCTAAGATTATTTGGATTACATGCGTTTATCAATTTCGTAAACACGCTTAGTTCTATTTCATATTACGAAACCAGAATATAAATCTTTAGGAAGATGTTTTACAACGTGCAAAAGCAAAAGAACCACTTCAAAGCAATAATGTCTTCGTTGAAGAGTTATGTTATTATTATAGTCTGATTTGGTTTTTCAAATAAGTAGCATAAGTAGGGTATAAGTGTTGAAAACCAATAGTACCTAATAATCAGGACTGTTGTGTCGTTTATCCTAATAACACTAATAAGATAGATTTTCGGTAACAATAAAAAAAAAACAAATTTTCTGTACGATATCTACGAGTAAGTACCTATATTAACTTCAGTCGGATAATTTGTATGGAGAAGAAACGTTTTATTTTCTTTTTGTAGAAAAAAATCCAAGGCAAAATTTAGGGTTCGTCCCCGAGCTTACCGTTCCCCGAGCTTACAGTCCCGGAGCTTAGCGATTTGTAATTACACTGATAGACAAAAAATACCTTAATGAAAGTTAAATGTAATTGAATGGGTTATTTTGTATCTACAATTAGTTTGTAACTAATCTGCATTTTTAGAAAATTTCCATCACCCTCAGTTTTTTTGCAACAGCAATTAATCTTTTTTTAAGTAAAAACGGTAAAAAAATGTTTCAAATGAAGAAAAAATAACTTATATTTACGTTTATTCACGATTTTCGGGAATATTTAGCGTCAGGTACATCCTTTTTGAGTGTCCAGCAGTAGTCAGCTAACATGTTCGGACTCCACTTCCCTTGGTACCTTTTTTCCATGTTGGATATGACCTGATGGAACCGCTCACCGTGTTCGTCGCTAACGGCTCCCAAATTATGAGGAAAAAAATCTAAATGAGTGTAAAAAGTGAATCTTGAGCGACATATTGCTTCCCATGTCCTTGTAAGCCGCTAAGAGGTTGTTGACTAACTCTTCATAGTTTTCGGCCCTGTGGTTTCCAAGAAAATTACGAACAATATTTCGAAAACATGTCCATGCGGATTTTTCGATCGGATTAAGGTTTTGTTCAAACTCTTCATCAGCCAGTAGCTCTCTTATTTGTAGCCCTACAAAATACTACAAATATTCCTTCTTTTATTCCGGCATCACTGATTTTTGTGAATTTTCTTCGGTCACGTCATCCATGTTTACTGGAGGCTGAGGAACAGGTAAATCATCACTGTGTGGGATAGGTCTTTGAGCAGATTGTAGATTTAGATAGTTCACAGAGTACTTAGATTTGTGATTAATACCTTTTATAGAAGTTTAGCAGAAATAACAATCTGATACAAGTTCGGCCCATATCATTGGAACTACGAACGGCATATGACGAGATCCTTTAGCCCATGATGTTAACAAAGTGACACACTGTGCACAGCAAACACTAGGAGTCCAGGTTTTGTCCAAATTTCGCGCCGGAAAACCAAAATAATTAAAATATCAGTTTTTAACTAATGGTGTCAAACTACGACGTTGATTTTAACAGTAAGTTGACAGCAAATATAATAGAAGTTATCAGGATGGTTTACACACACTCTCGGCATCTTAGTATGATATTATAACACTAATCTTAAAAAAAACCTGTTTTTTATTTCAATATATTTTTTTAATATATTCGGAAACACACGGCGTCGGTAAGCAAAATTCGCGTAATCGAGTAAGTCGATGTTTTATGAAAACTGAGGGTGATTGAACAAAACTAAGTATGAGGTTTATATGCGGGTAGGTAGTAGTGTTTGAAAATATGACTTGATTTCGTTTAACAAATTTACTGTTTATCAGTGTTATTATAAAAAGTCGATTAAAATATCAATCTTGCTTTAAAGTACTATTAGCAGCAAAAGTGCAAAGTCGAATTTTATACTTTATAAGAATAAATAATAAGTTCTAGATCACGGTTAAATAATCACGTTTATTAATCTGCTGGTGTAATTATCACAGTTTTTAATCATCACAATAATTTGTTTTTTTATTAATAATGATGGCAATTATTATCTTAAAAATATGGTTTTGCTATATTTAATTTAATAGTTACACATACATTTTTAGTCCTATAACTTTCATCATTAAGTTCACATAATTCTGCCTGCAGTAACCAAACAAACACATTTCATAGGTACTTACTTTAAAACACTTTTGATGTCTATTGTACAAGTTGGAAATAGTAGAAAAAAAAACAAAATAAAATGTAATCAATTTTATCAAAATCGGTAAGCTCCGGGACGGTAAGCTCGGGGAACGGTAAGCTCGGGGACGAACCCAAAATTGGGTTATCTGAAACATTGACAGAACAAGTGTTTTTAATGTTTGCCCAGTTAATATCGGTTCAATAAATAAAGCAAAATAGATTTATTGCTAAATCACATCACAATAATATTATAAAGGCAAAAGCTTGTGAGTGTGTGTGTACGTCTGTTACTTCTTTACGTCTAAACGCCTGGAGCGATTTTAATAAAATTTGGTATGGAGTTAGCTGACACCCTGGATTAACACATAGGCTACGTTTTACTGCGGAAAAATACCTCGTTCCCACGGGAAATCCCGTTAAAGCGGGTGCAGCCACGAGGCGGAATGCTAGTAAGAACTAATACTACACTGCGTGTTTACTAAATGTACCTTGTGGAGACGCCAGTGACGTCACGAGCTTGTCTATCTTCGGGTACAGTTAGGAGGAACAACTTACAAAGTGTCTACTACTAAATATACCTCTGCAAGACACGCCGACCCGACCTACATCGGGTATAGATAGTAGCACCATTTAAAAATAAATCTTTACTAAACATACCCTCCTTATATTACAAGAGCCTGCTTGGCTTTGATCGGGTATAGTTAGGACTGCACTTTTTTTATTGGTAGCTACTATCTATACCCGAACATAATTCGTAGCTTTCGTTACTCTGATCGTCTCTGTCGCGCACCGGCTTCGCGTGCTCTTTTTTCCTTCTTTATTTGTTCGTTTCCTTTGAATGATAAAATAATAATAAATATGTGGAGACATCTCACATACGGTCATCTGACCCTTAACTAGGCAGAGCCTGTACTATGGGTGTCAGACATAATTATATAACATACAGACACAAGGCAAACACAAGTGCTCATCACACGAATGTTTGCCCTGGCAGGGATTCGAACCCGCGACCCTGTGCCTCGAAGGCAAACGTACTACCAACTAGGCTACGGGGCCGTCCATCATATCATATCACTAACCATATATACTTAGTGTTTAAGTAACAATTTTTTAACAATAAATTACTAAACATACCCCTTTATGGCATTCTAAGTCGGGTGGACTTATTAGTTTAAATATTTTATCATGCAATTTATTGTCGACCAAAATCCTATAGGGAGGTACATTTTGTAGACATACGATGCTGGCATTCAAAATAAGTCAGCGGAAACGAGGGTACGGCGAATCAGCTCATTAAGAGCATAAAAGTTTCTTATTTAGATGATGAAATCACAATTTCGGTATACTTATATACCCGCGCTGTACTTAGTATACCCGACCAAAACTCTACAGGGAATCTCCACAAGGTACATTTGTAAACACTTGGAGCGCATCATTCACTCCTAAATATACCCGATCATGACACCCCAACTCGGGTATATTTAGTAGTGCGAATATTTTGAAAGCGCCATCCTAAATATACCCGACCAAAACCCCATGGGGAGTCTCCACAAGGTACATTTAGTAAACACGCTACTACACTACATTGTCCCAGACACACACCTCTATATAAAACTGATTGCACGTACCTACAAGCACAAACCAGGGATCTTTGGTTTTCCCACGGCTTACGCTGTGACTTTTGATGCAACCACCTGCTAGAGCCAGTTTGATGAAGCTGTGTGTCTGCATTCATGGGTGCATTTTAATGTACATTACGTTGTCGTTATTTGCTGATAACAGCATAATATTATTAACAAATAATTTGAATTGAATAAAGGTTGCATCATGCGCTACGCATTGTATACTAAATTGGTACTTTTAAATAGATCGCTGGCAACACTAATAAAAGACTTATATTATGTGCGGGTAGCTAATAGGTACCAAATCAAAGTACATACACTTGTACTGTAATAAAGTCCATAACATATTTGGGGATATTATGCTGTTTTATTATCAGTCACAAAAAATTAAACGCGTCTTGAAAAATCTTGTATGGAAATCTGAGCATTTTGCCATTCAGCACCATTTTTTTAAGAAAAGCGGCAGCCCAGACATAGGCTGTTTAGTTATGAAAAATGGGAAACTAAAACTGATTAAAATAAAGAATGGTAGTGGAATAAAAAAGGAATCTTTCATGCAACTGGCGTAAAAATACTCGGAGAAAAGAATAGCAAAAGGTCTCTAGATATATAACACCAAATTAAAAAATTTAATAACCCCGACACAAAACGGTTACTTGATCCTTTCAACAACTAGAAAAGAGCTGATAATCTTCAAATGGCTGTAGATATCTTCTTGGAGCATAGCTAAGAACACTCTCGATTGTGACACCTTGCAAACAAAAAAAAAAACTAGATCAAAATCGGCGCATCCGTTTAGGAGCTACGATACCACAGACGTCAAACTTATAACACCGCTCTTTTTCGTCGGGGGTTAAAAATGAATTACTTCACATAGGCAGCTGAATATAACTGGCAAAACTATTGGTATTTTAATTTCGACAGAATTATAAATCACAGAGATCATAATGTAAGTAATTGATTTTGGATTTATTAAAGCTAAATGTATATTATTTTCTTTTTGTGCCTTAATACTGTTACTTGATGTCCTAGAGTGCAATAAAGTAAATTAAATTCTATTTAGTACCGTGGGAAACTTGAAAATCGCTGGACAGTTGATTTTAATATACAACTAAAACGGCTTTTGCAAGCCACGCCAGCATTCCCATGCATATGGGAATCCATGCAGTGAACAGGTTTCTAAGACTATCTAGCCGGCTACATTTTATATATAATAATTTATACTAGGTATGGCTTACGATGAAGATTCAATTGGTATTCACAAAGTAATTTTTATTTTAAAGAGTTTTCAAATAATGAGACCCAGTTAGTTCGTCAATAATGATAAAAATGAAATGCTAAGAAATTCCTATTTATATCGTCATAGACAACAGCTGTATCCAAGATTTTTTTTCATATTTAAGCCTATGTTCCTCGGGGGAAAATGGGAAAATTAATCAGTTTCATGAGAAATATTGTGCGCAAATCTTGAAACACACTGTATAATTTAGTCTTTAATGAAATTAGTTCATTAAATCTATATTATATTACACCGAGGCAATCAATTTTTAAGGCGCCTCGCAACATTTGGCTTTTGCATCCAATCGTCGTAAGGTCACAGATCGTCATTAATTCAATACGCGGAAGGCTCAAAACTAGTTCCGCAGTTGTAAATCGTAAATGGTCAGCTGACAGGATTCCTCCTCATAAATTTAGATAAAGATTTGGTTTAATTAGAACGGAATAAATCCCAAATATCTTGTAAATTTTGATTCAGAATACTTTATTTCTTACACACACAGTGCAATTTAATAGGAAATTTTGTATGAAGAAGCTAAAAAAATATTGTTTTCAAGTACGGTTTTTTTGGGAAAGGGTCTCAAAACTATTGACTTAGCATCCTTTCAGTATTTGCTAAGCTGCTACTTAGACCCGTTTTTTATACAGATTAAAAAAAAATAGATATTTTTTTTTAGCCTGTTCTATCCCACTGCAGGGCAAAGGCCTCTCTCATCTCCTTCCACCCTTCCCTATCCCGAGCTATGCTCTCCCACTCCCCAGAATACGCATCCAGCTCGTCTCGCCACCTCTTGCGGGGCCGACCACGACACCCTTTTGCATTTGAGGCACCCAATTATAGGTTCTTAAAAACTAGATACTCGCGCTTTATGAAATTTCTTATTAGATACTTCTAATACTAGAATCTGCCAAACTGCATGGCATTGCATGGTTTTGTATAATGGTATCTCTGATTCTGATAGTAAAACACAAAAAATTGTGTGTAACTGCCTACCGTATAAATGTACCAGGTAGCAATTTAACAAGCTTTAGTTATGAATATGAGAACAGAAAATAAGGCGATTACAACTGCAAACATAATTATTGCAATAAAAATTAACATTGAATCTACGTTTTAGTGTCATGGATACAATTGAGATAAGAAAAACAAATCTTGTATACAACACAAGTACATCAACATTATCATGAGAACTGTAAACGAAATGGGGCCAATTCAGTCATTGTTCTTTTCAGAACAGATCTAGATTATAATAGACATATGGAAATAGGTTTCACATCAGCAGATACGCAAATTATAGTTTCTGCAGATAATTACAAAACAGCAAATTATTCAAAACAAAAAAGCACTAAAGAAAGTTTTTCTTTGACAAAATATAGCTTAAGCTTTTCACCCTGCGGTTTTGGCCACGTATTTTTTCCTGTGAGAAAGTTGTATCTTTAATTTAGTTAGTCTAGGGTAAAAAGTAGCCCATATGCTAAATATAAAAAACGTCGTTTTTACTTTTAGTTGTAACTTTTTTTTGAGAATCAGTAGTGCGAAAGTAAAATAGAAACTTCTAGGAAATAAATTTCATATTTGGTTTAAGAAAACCAAAAATTTTGAAAATAAATTGTGTTACGTAAGTTCATAAGAAGTTCCTGGATAAAAACTACATTATTTAACCCGAGAAACGCATCTCATGTTTCAAATAAACACCGACTAAATGACAGCTCTGCAAAATTGTAATAACTAGAATTCTAGTCTTGTAAAGACTACAATAAGTCGGCTCGTGGCAAAATTATACAAAACGTAATGACCGTTGCGTTGGTATCGTTTGAAAGAGGAACGTTTTTTACTTATTTTTTGTTTCATTCACGAAATAACCGCCAAGAGGGTCCGTTAACAGTGTTAACACCTGCCTTTGCGCATGAGTTGTTTATATTAGATACTATATGTGCAATTGATAAACTATTTGCAGTTGCATGCTAGCTGCTAGATTTCTTATCGCTCTCTGTCGCGAGGTTTCCATAGTTTATAGCTCTGAGATTATTGTTTGAGAGGGATTTTATACTTGCTTATAGCAAAATTCCTTCCTTAGAAACGATGACTCAAGCCAATATGAGCAAAGATATGTTGTTACTATCGTATCGTAAATTGAAGAATTAAACAGAAAATCAAATGCATATAATACTTATAGTTACAAAAAAGCCTTTGGAGAGACAACAGCAGTAACCTACTTACTAAAGCGTGCACGCAAACATAATAAAAAGCTAAGCTTTTTAATGAGATATACAGTAAGGAAGGAAGATTATTATAAATCTAAAATTTAAATGAAAGATCTCGATGATGGTAAGACAGCGAGACGAGCCACATAAACAGTTATGATTAACGAACTAGAATCAATTATCATAGGTACTCATACTAATATTATAAAGAGGAAAGATTTGTATTTTTGTGTAATATGTTTGTAATGAAAAAATAAAAAATCTTTCACCATTAAAAAGCTACATTCACCCTGAGTAACATAGGCTACCTTTTACCGCGGGAAAAACTGTTAACGCGAGCGAAGCCGCGGCGGAAAGCTAGTAAACTATGAATAATAGATAATTATAATTATGTTGACGATAAAAGGGAACATGAAAGAAAATACTCAACAATTAATACTACAACATGAAAAACACGTAATGCAATCGCTAACAACATTAATATTATGAAAGGGAAAATTTTTTTAAACTTGGCAATTTTGAAATCGGGTCCAATAATCTCGTTTCAGAATTGGCAGTATTGTGAAAGCAATTGTGGAATTTTGGAGAATGTTCGAGGATTTTGGTAACAAACTGTACAAGTTTAATATGGTACTTACGGAAATTACAAGTTTTCGTACAGTTATGCGTTGTGTAAGAGATAACCTGAATTGAGATAAGACTGTTTGAACTCGGAGCTTTCAACGGGTCGGAGCTTGGCAAAGCCCGTTCCAACGCGCTCGGCAGGTTTCAACCTATAATATTTGTAAGCGCACGATAGAATGAGCCTTGGAGAATCCACAACCAGTTTTCGAGGCATTCTTAACGGTTGAGGCGCACCTATGGAGCACAAAATACAAATCGCGAAGTGATTGATGATTCGCAAGCAACTCAAAACTTACCTTCCATTCGGAGCCGAAGGGGAGTGCACCAACTTCACAGCGAACAGGAACTGTATTGCACACACGAGAAGGCAGCAAAGATTCAGTGATAATGTCAAAGCACACAATGCTAACGTCACTTCGTACACCACTGCAAACTCTTCCGTGGCGCCCGCGGTCGGCGCTGATATCTTCAGCAAGAACAACAGAGCGAGCAACGCCAGCAGCAAACTGACGAGACATAATAAGGCTAAAGAAGTCAGAGCTTCCTCCGTAGCCGCTCGATGGCTCCTCAATCTGGAAGTCTGTGGCCGTGGTGAGGACACTCCAGTGGCGTTCCCATTGGCGATCTTCGGCGGTGATGCAATCGGTATCGGAGAGACCACCGATACTGGAGCGTTGGCGGGTTGCGGCGGCGGCTGCGCACCAGGGCTGACGCTCGCAGACGTTCCTCCGACGGAATGTTTGGAGGAGTCGAGGGTGGAGACGTTGAGGGGTAGGTGGTGGTGCGGCCGCCGCGGCATGTTCTGGTAGCGGTGGTCGGCATCGTTCGCCGCCGGCGGCCGCTGCGCATGCTTCAACATGGCGCGGCGCTCACGCCGGGGCCCGCCATTCCACCGACTGGTTTCCCGGCATCCGGGCCGGTTTGCTGGGCAGTAGCGCGGCACGAGCAGCGGCGGCGGCGGACGCGAGTAGACTGCCGGCTGCGGCGCGGCGAACCCTCCGCGCGTCTCTACCTGCGTCCGCGCGTAATGATGTCAATCAAACCGGTGCAGGGTGCGCAATGCCTTCCACATCCACCGGCCTCTCCTACCCTCACAATAGAATACCAGCGGCAAACAATAGATTTAAACTTAAACAAATATTGTTGTATAGCGAAATATTTCTCGTCAGCTTGCGTTTATTAGTAAACAAATACTCCGATTCTTCATTGTGGAATGCGGTGTTTAAAATAATTGCTCTACAATTATTTGGTGGTAGAAAGTAGAGTGAAAATCTCGAATTATCAAAAAAATATCTCAGCTCTACATTAAATTATAATTAATTGTTCTTGATCTACTTAACCGGTCGAAGATTACCTATGTTGCCTTTTTGTTAATTAGAATTTCCACTTTCTGATTCCAGTAATCAGAGCAAACTTAAAACATACATCAGACAAGATCTTTGAATTTGAAAAGTCCAACAAATCGTCAATTGAGCGTGGGTGGCCAAGTTGGTGGGACTGTTGACTTCCATTCGGAAGATCGTGGGTTCAATCCTTGGCACGTAGGTACTAATGTATTTTCGATTTTCGAATTCACATATGTGTTTACTCGATGCGTTTACGGCGAAGGACAACATAGTGAAGAAAGCAGCACACACGTGCGAAGAAATTCAAAGCTTGTGTGTGAAGTTGATCAACCGGCACTGGGTCACGGCGTGGTTGACCAAGGCTTATTCACCCTGATTCCAGGGTAGGCTCGAGCCCCTTGGTGGGGACATAATATGCTGCTATCGAACAAATCTTATCGCTTTATACTCCCGAGGAAATACAATACATACATTATACTTTACACCAATGAAAATCGCTATCGAAGCAAAGATAAAGACTATGATTCACAAGCCTAGCGGTTCCGATAGCTAGAATACTAGTCAATAGCTGTATTGTAGAGTTAGTTTATGGCAAACTGCAGTGCAATAACTATGGCGCCCATGCCAGTGACATTTGTACCGTCAGGCACCATAGAAAGACACAGGTTTACTGTACTTCAAATAACGGGATGCCATTTTTTTAATTGCCCTTATGCCAAATACAGCGGTTACTGTAAAGGTGTGACTTAACTGACATGAATTTAAAGAAGTGTGAGCGAACTGTAAACAATATCGAGATATTCAGATAATAATACACTGAAGAAGCATTTTCTTCAAGGTTTGATAACAAAACAGGAGTTTTTCATCCTGTCAATGAAACCAACGAAATTGCGATCCGAATTTCATTCGAAATTGAGACCCAATAGAGCAAAATAGGATCTTAAGGCAGATGCCAAAATGACATTTAAAATTCTGAACCACAAGATGAGTATAACTTCAAGTAATAATTATTTAAATACATCTGCAAATGTTTAGTGTTCTAATTCTAGGTCATCACAAAGTGATAATTAATGTCATGCAGATGTAGATGACAAATTAATTACTGTCTCCAACGAGTACCAACATTACCAAACGATATTGAAATTCAACTACAACCCCCAAACCGTTTGCTTAGCGTGGGCATTATAGAAAAATGCACTGTAGCAAAATTGGTAGTCATAGTAGCATTCCATAATTTTCAGACATATAATAAAAGTAATTTTAGAGAATTCTCTCTCATACGCATTTGATCTGAAAATATTTACCTACGCATAAAAGAGGCGTAAAACGGAAAGTAAAATAAATGACGGATGATAGAGACAAAAATAACCCCCGCCACAAAATCGTTGCTTGATCCTTTCAACAACTTGAACAGAGCTGATAATCTTCAAATGGCTGAAGATAGTTTCTTAGATTATAGCTAAGAACACTCACGATTGTGACACCTTGCAAAAAAAAAAACTAGATCAAAATCGGCGCATCCGTTTAGGAGCTACGATGCCACAGACAGGCAGATACACACGTCAAACTTATAACAGCCCTCTTTTTCGTCGGGGGTTAAAAACAGCTTGCATAATATCAGCTGTTCCAATTTCTTACAGCTCAAGACACGAGTTCGTCTCTAAGCAAAGGTCTTTGCCACGCGTGAGCCACCTGCCTAACAGGTGTGATAGCAGTCTGTGGCCGGCAAAAACTGTATCAACTTGCTTCGGCTAGCAGATGATGCATTTAGGTGAACTTGAATAGTTCGAATTATAATATAATAATAATAGCCTCTGTGGTCAGGTGGTCAAATATTCACCTAGCGTTACGGAGATTCCGGGTTCGAATCTGGACTCGTCGAACAAATATCACTTTATATATTTACGGGTCTTTACGCGATAATATAATTGTAAATAGGTATGTTTTACGATACATTGTTTTTGGTGGTGTCCCTATAATGTGCGCAAAACTGAAAAGTAGTTAAAATCATAAAGTAGTTCAAGCTGAAATCCTAACTCATAGAACCGTAATGAAATTAAATTTTAACAATTTGCCCCTTTGCAAGAAAATTGGTCGCGATAATACCATACAGAATACAGTTTTAAAAAAAAGTGAAAAAATAGGTAAGTAGGTACCGCTTTCTTCATTATAATTATTGATATGTTGTCCACATTCAGTTAGCTTTTCGAATTAATTTGCTGTCTATTATTACTCAATAGTCGTAGTAATAGTTATGAAAACAACCGTGAAAGTTTTAAAAAGTTTAATTTGCCGTCTGACGTAGCTAACAACACTTTTGTATGTGCAAAAGGCTTTATGTAATAGGATTTTCTACAACTACAAAAGCGATGGAAAACAAAGAAGACAGACAATGACTAATAAAATACGCTAAAAAGGAAAGTCTAAGTAGGTAATTAATTACACTTCAAGTATCGCCGCACAAAAGGTTTTAAAACTACATTTTCACAGTAAACTGGATAGTAGCTTTGACTGCGATTCTGATGACATTCACCAACGAAAATAAGTGTTCAAACTGTACAATTTATTTTATTTTTATAAGGTAAAGAATATTTTAGAGTATTATGTGAAATAGGGTAAATAACGTGAAACACAGTGAAATTAAACTGGTTGATCATCGTTAGGAAAATGAAAATGGTTGTGAACCCATGAATATTTTCAAATTTTTATTTGCAAACTTTAAAAAAAATGGGTAAGTATTGAACCCAGAATGTCAATTTAGAGCGTTAACGCAAGTGTTAGATAGAATAAGATTTTGTTTAGAAATAATGGTACAAAACAAAGTCGCTTTCTCTGTCCCTATGTATGCTTAAATCTTTAAATCATCACAATAACCATTTTCCCGTGCGGAGCCGGGGCGGGTCGCTAGTTTTTTATACAATTTTTCTTTCTCAGTCAAGTAAAACACGCCGATTCAGAAAACTATATTCTTGTGAACCAAGATCGTAACGTTACATAAGCAAACATCATTCAGAGGACGTTGTCCGTGAAACAGAAAAAAGTTGCACAGTTTGAGATGTGACCACGATTTTGATAATTCACCGGAGTGTATTGGATTTTGAAGAAAATACTAAAAGAGAGTAGTTGTGCTATTTTTAAAATTTAGTGTGGATCTCTTTTTGTAATCCTTCAGAAGGCTTCAGTTAAAAAATATAAAAAAGTAAAGAGCCAACGTGTTAAATTCATTGACTATTTAATTCTCCATTTCATTTGAAACACGATTATTTTTTGTCATTATGCTTATTATATTATTTTTTGTTATTTATATGTGACTAGTATCTAGGCGTACAAAAAACTATTTTGATTTTATTCCCACCCTAAGTGGGTTATAAGGTCTGAAAACTTGATGACTAAGGTTATTTTTTTTATTGACCTATGCTTGTATCTAAAAACACGACCAATCACGATTCACCGGACTTGCGGGGGAGCGCAGAAGACTCTATTTAAAAAAAAAAGTCATGTACCTACGCAACTAAGGGCGGCTCGAGGGAGCCTCGGACCTAGGCCGTTGATACTGAAAAACATCGTAAAGGAGACTAAGCTCATAGTGTGGAACTACTGTACACTTACATTACGGTCACCCTAGCCCGATATGTCTGTCCAACTAAGCCAGTCGCGTGTGACAACTTCTCGAGAATGCTGCAGGTCTAGTCGTTTTCTAGCTATATCTATAACAGCTGGATAGGGCAGCATAGTCATGGACGTACTTATATCGTAAACGCACTACTAACAAGCTTTTTATGAGTCTTTTGGTTTCTGACTTATCCCTCGCGCTCGCGCGAGGACCTAACTTCTGCTACTACCGCAAATTCGGCAAGGATTAATGGCCGCCTTTCTTTTTTGCAATTTTTTTTGCAAGGTTTTGCAAGAACCAAGATTACTCTGCAAAATTATAGGTTATCTTGATGAAATATGAGAATATTGCAGATAATTGATTGAACTATTTGTTTTTTGTTTGCTTTTTAGGTAAATTACGGTATTTATCCGTTATTTTCATACTGAAAATCGAACAATGGAAAAAACTTACCATGATTCCGAAGTAAATTTTCGTAATTTTTTTCTAATTGGAAAACACATAATTCTTATTAGAATACCTTTTGGCACATCACTTATTCACTATAAAACACTTATTAGTCGAGTTTAGACCTTATAAGAAGACTAGATTTTCACCCGGCTTAATAGATTTTCCCGTAGGAATGAGGTATTTTCTCGCGCGAAAGGTAGCCCCTGTGTAAGCTATATTATTCTGAAGTGTCATAAAAATCCATTTATTAGTTTTTAACAAACATCCATGCATACATCCATCGATTATAAATATAATATTATAGTAGGAAATATTAGTACCTAGGATAAAGGGCAAATGAAACCAAATACATAGTTTTAATGTAGATTACAAAAAAGTTTGTTTACAATATCGGCAGCCTATATCGACTCATAATAATAATATGCTGATGTAAAAGAGCTTCTCCTATTGCATAACTGATAAAAAATATGATAACTGTAACCTTAGGTCACACAACTGCTTCAAAACGAATTTGGACTTTAAACTGACTTAATAAGGAGCTATTATCGGTTTGTACTGAGTTAGGTGAATTGTAAATTCTTGTATTGATTTACGTATCAACTAGAAAATACTCGTATGTGTCAAACTTTTGAAAATTGAATTTAGATTTAAAACTCTCATGTTCGGGTGTCGTCGCTAAGAATATATAAAACCTTAGAGTATAAATAGAAAAATTTCTGGGAGGGATAGAGTACGCCTACTCGAGTATGAACTGTAAGCACGGATATGAACAGTCCGAATATCTTCAGCGCGTTCGTTTAGTATCAAATGGTTATTGGAGCTGATTATTTTTCCCGGTGTAAATAAGATATTTAATAGGAGAACAGTTTGAAATGTGCAGTAATAAGTTGCAAACATGACTCGAGGAACAAATCCAAAAAGAAAAATGTTATTGATTTCACCACCCATACAAAATCTGCCAAAATTTGCTTACGCTTGACATAAAGGCAGCGGAGCGATGCGCGTGCTCTATGTATATTTATTCTCTAAGTATAAAACATAATTGAGGTTGAAATGTTAAATTATACATAGAAAAACATTATTTTTAGGCTACTTTAAACTATAGCTCCTTTTTATTCCTACTTTTTTTCATTTGCCGAATATTGACGACCTCGTAGCCTAGTTGGTAGTAGGTACGTCTGCCTACGAAGCACAAGGTCGCGGGTTCGAATCCCGCCCAGGCCAAACATTCGTGTGATGAGCACTTGTATTTACCTTGTGTCTGGATGTTGTACGAGTTTATTGATATATGTATGTATATCAGCTGTCTGACACCCATAGTACAGGCTTTGCCTAGATTGGGGTCAGATGGCTGTGTGTGAGATGTCCCACGTTTTTTTTTTATATATTTACAATGCCATTTTTGGGTCTTATAGGTTCAATAACTATTGTTATTATTATTAAACAAATAAGTAGTTTCATTATAGTTCCGCCAAATGGCGAGATTATTTATTTTTCTTTGAGCTTCACAAAGCAGCTCGCAAAAATATAGCATTTGACCAGGGTTTTTAACTCTGTGTTATTTGACTATTATACTTCATAAATGTTTTTAATGTTTTTATGTAACTAAAAACAATCGCAAACGCATTCCTGTCTGTATGAAAGCAGTTACGTGAATTACCCATCCATACATATTGTAAGATAAATGTAAAAGACGATTCCACTGTTTTCATTTAAAATTAGTATATACGCGTATAGATAGACAGATGGATACACGGTTACGGTTTGCAACATTTTGTGGTTTTTGATGATTTAAAAATATGTCGTAAGTAAAATGTATTTTATTTTATTTTATAAGTTTATATCAAGAATGCGATATAATGTAATATTTGTAGAATTTTTATTTTTAAAGGCACGAGACTCATTGAAGTCTGCATATTAAATACGTACCTATACATGACGTTGTTAATAAGAGGAACTTACTTTTTCGAATTTAAAAGTTAATATTCTCGAAATAAGAGACTCACAACCATTTTTGTTTTTAATCTATTTAAATTATTAACCCGATTTCTGTTTAAAATTACCCTTAAGTTTACAATCAACTGCGCCTCTCGTAATTTTAGTCTAAGCAAATTATATTTAGGATATCCTAAATAAAAGGCTATTATAAAATTTGTTATAAATGATGTAAAGCTTCACCAGAATAGCCTGCTTTGGGGGGCGACACAAGTTTTTTAGTCTATTTTGCACCAATTCGTTAGTAATAAGTAAGTTCCAAGAGTTAATAAGAGTTAAGTAATAAGAGCGTCGGTGGCCAAGTGGCTAGGCCCGTTGACTTCCGTTCCGAAGTTCGATGGTTCAAACCTCGGCACGTACCAATGTGTTTTCGATTTTCGAATTTATATGTACGTTTATTCGACGCTCTTACGGTGAAGGAAAACATCGTGAGGAAACCTGCACACACCTGCGAAGAAATTCAAAGGTTGTGTGTGAAGTTGACCAACCCGCACTGGGCCAGCGTGGTCGACTAAGGCCTATTCACCCTGGTATCAGGGTAGGCTCGAGCCCCTCGGTGGGGACATGTATGAGCTGTTAACGAAGTAAGTTCCAGAGAATTTGGCGAGGTTTTTTATTTTTCTGGTTTGATTTTAGTATTTAACACTTCATTATACTAGTTATTCACTGTCACTGTATCTCATAAGGAAGTAATTTCGCTCTTTCTATGCATGTGTGCTTATTATAATGAATGGCGTGGCCCTGACATTTAATAGCATTCTTGGTAAATTAAACTACGGAAATTCTGATAGGTACCTACGCAATTTTAAGCGAATTTTTGTATCCGATACATACATATATTTAGTCATTCCTGAATTCATAATTTTCCTTGTCCAATAGCTGTTTTCCCTTTACTTGTTAATTCAAGGTACATAATGTAGGTATATAAATTAATTTAAGGGTACCTACTCCTCCGGCCTTTAATTTTTTTTCCAATTCTATCATGTTAGAACGTTTGCCTTAGCTTTTATATAATTTAGACTACTTAAAGCTGCGCTGTCTTTTTATAAATTAGTATAAAATATTACGACAATTTAAATTTCGCGGCCGATAGACGCCACTTATAAAAGCAAGGTCGTAAGATAATGTATGGCTCACTCAACCAGATAGCGTATATTACATAAGACAGACAGTAGTGTTTTGGTATTCTGTGGTAGTGTTTACATGTATTTTGAACAGTTCTATTCACAGATTTTACCGTAAGCACAGAATATACTAGCGTAAGTGTCAATATTTGATTTCGTTATTTATTAATATGTGCAGTGCAAGGTGGTGCAAATACAAAACTTACAATCAATGTTATATTTAAATAATTGGACAAAATAATGTGAAGTGTTTAAATAAATTCCTAATTTAAAAGGTAGTATAAATTAAGCCTAATTTCCCAAAGAAATAAGCCAAACACAAATGTGTTGGATATGTAAATTGTAATTTCATGCCGGTTCTGAAAGATACAGTTTCAATTAAAGACGAAAAAAATATCCTAGCCTTTACTTTATAACGTAGTATCTTAAACGGGTCGATTTTTTGTCTACGTGTTGGTCGGTATCTAATCTGTACCTAGATAACTTCTGTTTTTTATAGATTTATCGATAACCTAATATATTTTTTCGCCAACTGAAAGATCGTTTTGGTCAAATAAGCAGGTACCTATCTGGCTCTGGCTACTTTACTGAGAAATTTTAGTTTCAATGTCAATTCAATTGCCACAAAGTATCATACTTACTTAAATACAATTTTCCCCCTATGGATCAATCATATCATATCATATTCACTTATTACAGGCAAGTCATGGACGTGATAGTAATAGGCTGCGGTGCTTCTGGCATCGCCGCTTTGAGAAAGCTGCACCTTGCTGGACTGAAAGTGATGGGGCTGGAAGCAGCTGACAGGATTGGAGGAAGAATCCTATCTGTGCCTTTTGGAGAAGGACTCATCGATATTGGGGCAGCTTGGTAAGAGAACCTTTCCGGACCTAACGATTAAATCACTGATGCAGTTAAATCAGCCAAGCAATTTAGATAACACCTAACCGAATGCCCTTCTGGTAGCGAATACCCTACAGGTAACAATGCCCGTACAGGCAGGCGAGAGCGCGGTCAAAAAATTAAAATCAAGACTAATAATCAGAAACGGAGCCCCTCAGGCGTCGTCTCCTTCACGATGTTTTTTCCGTATTAACGCGCTAGGCCTAGGTTCGAGACTACTCTGGGGTAGAGCCTTCCGCTCCCCTGCAAGTCCGGTGAAGCTTGATTGGTCGTACTTTTTCGACACATGATGCATAGGTCAAAAAAAGAAAAAATAATAGTAAGAGAAAAGAAGTAAAATTTGGACCATCTGTCTGGTTTGGAAGTGATAGGGTTGAAGTAGCTGAAGTAAGATTCTGTCTGTGCCTTTTGGAGAAGGACTCGTCAATATTAAGCAGCTTGGTAAGAGAAAGACGTACAATTGGGATCAAACAATAAAAAAAATGGGCAAGGTACTTGAAAATATGCTGTGATAGTATAAACGTGATGGGGTTGGAAATAGGTCAAAGGGAGGATCCTGTCTATATCATTTGATGAAGGACTCATCGATATTAAGGCAGCTTGGTAAGAGAAATAAGTATCATTTGGATCGTCCACTGAGGAGGGTATGTACATGGAAAGCTGAACGGTATACTATATTATTCTGGGGACAAACAAGCCTGAAGCTGGGCAGCAAGGAAACAAGACTGGAACGATTAAGGTTGATCGAGCTTGCCAGGCAGTGTACCCTAGCCGTATACCGATCCATGACCCATGCATGATTCATGGTGGAACCCATGGTATATGGCATTTTCTTTCTGTCTGTAGTTTTGTGGACGTAGGCAGTTACAAAATATAATTTCTTTTTAGTACCTTTTTTTTTTTTCAATTCAATATTCCGTGTTTTGGCTTCTGTCCAAAGTAGGTAGGTACCTTACCTACATTGTAATTTTATTTGTTAAAATTCTTAAATTTTTTTGTTTGGTGTAATAATATTGTTATTTGGCTATTTGGTTCAGTTCAACGACAAATGTCAAGCGTCCGTCAGTCAGCTAGTTTACTTTTTTTTTTTTTTTTCTTTTTTCTTCTCATTTGGTCCTGGATAGGCAATGCGTCGGCAGCTTATGCAGCCTATTTGTATTAATTATTTATTTTTGTCAATTTTATAATTTCATTTCTATTACTATGTTACGTGCAGTTTAACCTTTTGTAAATTTTAATTTTATACACTGTAACTATGCCATTTATAGTTTTTCTATATCAATTATTTTTATGGCTGTCAGCAGGTATTTGCGAATAGCTCAGTTTAATCTTTTACATATTTTATTTGTTATTATTATATTATCTGTATATTTTATTAAGTAGTTTATTATAAAGTAGTTTATTTATATTATGAATATATCTATAAGTTCTGAAATATTTAATTCGTGTTCCTCAGCGTCCGACTCGGATGAAAGTTTCCACAGCGCCCCCTACCGTTGCGTGATGTTCTTGGAACAACTTTCTCGGATGTGCCGAATAACTTTAATGTTGTTCACATAAATGCACAGAGCATACCAGCTCATTATCCTGAAATGCTGGCAACATTCGATAACAGGAACATCCACGCAATCCTCATTTCAGAAACTTGGTTGAATCCAACTCTCCCTTCAACTTTGTATCCTATTCCTGGATTTCAGCTAATACGCAATGATCGTGGCAGTTCCTCGCGCGGTGGCGGAGTAGCCATTTACATTCGTTCTCACATATCCTTCTCGATTCTCAATAAGTCACCTCAGCCTCCACCTCCAGCAACAGCTGAGCACCTCTTTCTCGAAATTTCTCTCTCTCACAGTAAAGTCCTTTTAGGTGTTTATTACAATCCTTCACTGCAAAATAATTATGTTGATTCATTTGAAAAACTTCTCGAAGACTATTCTCCATCCTACCCACATACTATAATTTTAGGTGATTTCAATACTTGTCTTTTAAAAAATGACTACCGTGCGGAAAAACTTCTATCATTAATTCATTCCTGTGATATGCACATTCTTCCTTTAAATGCAACTCACCATTTTCCAAATTGTACTCCATCTCTTCTTGACCTTATAATGGTTTCCTCCCATAGTCACGTAGTCAAGCATGGTCAGATTTCCGCCACTGAATTTTCATATCACCACCTTATTTACCTTTCCTATCGTCTCCGTCCTCCAAAAAACAAATGTAGAACACAATTTCTGCGCAATTTTGCTGGAATGGACGCTGATCGTCTCTGTAAGGACGCCCAAAAAATTGACTGGTCTGCAATAGATAAGCTGCAGTCTGTGAATGATCAAGTTGCTTTTTTAAATTCTCAATTGACAGAACTGTACGACCGTCATGCCCCTGTGCGAGCTGTGCGCGTCAAACACCTTCCTGCGCCTTGGCTGAACGACGAAGTGCGTAGCTTGATGGACAGAAAAGCGCGCGCCAAAACGAAGTATAGGTGCTATCCCACTGACCTCAATCGCGATAAATATCGAGAAATCAGGAATCGCTGCAACACTAAAATACGGGACATTCAACGACGCTATATCCACCAATCCGTTGAAAATGGAGACCCAGCGAAAGTCTGGTCTTTTCTCAATAAATTAGGGGTGGGCAAATCTTCCAACTCTACTTCTCCTAATAACATTGATATTGAGTCTCTTGGTAAGCACTTCACATCTTCAGCTGCAATCGATAGTAGCACTAAAATGAATACTATAAAGAATTTTTCATCTTTGCCTACTCCTACATCATCATCACCGTTTGTCATACGTCAATTCACTGCAAGTGATGTAAAGAAGAATGTACTCGCCATCTCATCGAATGCCGTTGGAAGTGACTGCGTTAGTCGGAAAATGATCGTTCCGCTCATTGATATCCTTGCCCCTGTCATCGCAAACATCCTTAATAAGTCTGTATCCTCCGGCGTGTTTCCGACCGTATGGAAGGAGGCACACATTGTCCCTTTACCTAAAAAGCCTAATCCTAGTTCTCCATCTGATTATCGCCCAATTTCCATACTTCCTTTCCTTTCTAAGGTTCTTGAGAGGCTTGTTCAGCAACAATTATCAGCTTATCTCTCTGTACACAACCTCCTAAGTCCTTTCCAATCTGGTTTCCGCCCCGGTCATAGCACGGCTACTGCGCTGGTCAAAATTTCTGACGATATTCGAATGGGTATGGAGAATCAGGAGTTGACCGTGTTGACGCTACTTGATTTCAGTAACGCTTTCAATACGGTTGATTTTGATATCCTCCTTGCGATGTTGCGTTCTCTTAACATATCTCCTTCTGTGGTTGACTGGTTTCATAGTTACCTGTATGGGCGCCGGCAGCGCATACGTATTGAAGAAACCTTCTCTACGTGGTGCGATACATCTGCTGGCGTACCGCAGGGTGGCGTTCTGTCCCCTCTCCTATTTGCTTTGTTCATTAATTCTATAACTTTCACTCTCCTTTCTTCGTATCATTTGTATGCAGACGATCTCCAGATTTACTCGCGTGCACCTATCTCAAAGCTTTTCGATGCGATCAACAAAACGAATCGAGACCTGCATAGTATTTCTGACTGGAGTCAATCATATGGTCTGAGAGTGAATCCCACCAAGTCGCAGGCTATCATCATTGGCAGTCGATGGTACATAGACCGGATTGACCAAAATTCATTACCACCCATTATGTTTAATGGTGTTACGATTCCGTTCAGCGATAAAGTCAGAAACCTTGGAA
>OX419598.1:11430188-11459817 GCA_948473455.1 Teleiodes luculella | reverse complement strand
CCACCACTGCGGTTTTTACAAGTTAGCTTTATATAGAAAAAGGTTATTTTACTTCTTCATAAGCTATTATTATTTTATTTATAGGTTCTTTCTGTTATCATAACACAGATAGTGATACAACACATCCATTTTTAATATGCTCTAACCGATAAACTAAATACCTAGTCCTATATCGATTCAACAGGTAATAGGTAAACGGGTCTGTTTACGGATCGCTTTTTATCGGATAAGGGATATCGATTTAACAGGTAATAGGTAAACGGGTCTGTTTACGGATCGCTTTTTATCGGATAAGGGATATCGATTTAACAGGTAATAGGTAAACGGGTCTGTTTACGGATCGCTTTTTATCGGATAAGGGATATCGATTTAACAGGTAATAGGTAAACGGGTCTGTTTACGGATCGCTTTTTATCGGATAAGGGATATCGATTTAACAGGTAATAGGTAAACGGGTCTGTTTACGGATCGCTTTTTATCGGATAAGGGATATCGATTTAACAGGTAATAGGTAAACGGGTCTGTTTTTTATCGGATAAGGAATACCGATTCAACAGATAATAGGTAAACGGGTCTGTTTTTTATCAGATAAGGAATACCGATTCAACAGATAATAATAGGTAAACGGGTCTGTTTTTATCGGATAAAGAATACCGATTAAACAGGTTATCCAGGAAATACTTACTACCTAATATTTTAAATGATATACCCAAGGACTTACACTCAAGTATATTGCAAAGTAAGAATGCATGTAAGAAAGCAATAGTTAAAATAAAAAACAGACCCATTCACCTATTACTTGTTGAATTTATATTTGTTATCCAATAAAATCATACGCGTTAGTAAAAAAACACACACTCTGTGACAATTATTTTTTATTTGATAAAAATGTCTAGAATAATATTTACATTTACCACTTAATTAATTAAAATGTATTTCTATTCATAATCGTAAAATAAATTATAATATCGATCTATCTGATTGTGTCCTAAAGCCAACGTCTGATGTGGTTTGCCGGGGGGAGAGAATCTCTTATCATCATAATTCTTTAAGGCGATTTTGTTAAGGGTTTGGGTGTATATTTGGTGTGTTTTACTACGTATCACACTCATTTGCCGATATTGAGGTGGAGCATTCATTACACAGTTGTAATAGTTCGTGCCGGAAACAGATTGAGATACAACATTTTTCTTTATACCTTTAATTTTTTTAATAACATCACCCCCCGTTTTCTCCACATAATAACATTTTGATCTAATTCCTATAAACTTCCCAATGATTTCTCCATTAGCTTCATCCTTCATTTTTCCCAAAACCTTTTTATTGACTAAAGGTAACGCATACATGTTATCTACATGAAAATCTGAAGTATCAAATCTGTGCAAATCTGGCTTTATATCTTGATAGAAATCATTAGTATAAATATTATATATGAAAGAGTCAGTATCAGTATATAATAACTGAATATTATTATTAGCGTATTTAGACATCATATAATCATAATGAAAATTATACATAAGATTTTTACTCAGCTCCAAGACTGTGAACCCCACATATATGGGTTTGTTATAATTTATACTATTTCGATTCATCTGTATTATTACAACATCGTCGTTAATAATAGCCGAACTATGAAAATTTAATCGACTGATCAAAGCACGTGCTCCTAATCGCTTACCTCGGTTCTCCCAACTACTCACAACTTTAACATCAGTTCGTTTTTCAACGTTCTCAATCGTTTTACCAAACACTGCATTGTTCATCAATTTATAAAAATCTTTCTCAAACATATTTTTGGATGATGTTCTTTTTTGTGTGTTAAGATCTATGTATGTTTTAAGCCACGGACTTTGTGTAAACTCTAAGACACGATGAATTCTTTTTACTATCAAACCATATCTTATAGCTTGTTGTAAATTTAAGTAATGAATTTTATAGTTACTTTTCCCTTCTAATGTAGCCAACAATTTACGTGTTTTACCCTCACCTATTGATGGTATCTTATTCTCAGGACAAAATGGAAGATCATTGTGTGGATCGTGTAAGCTTGTGGGATACTCCAAGTCCACTTCCAAGATATAACCCTTCTCATCTTCCGAACACAATTTATTTATATTGAAATTATTAATTTCATCAATAGATAGCCAACGGAAATCTCCAACCGGTAAAAACTGCGACATAGCCCATCCATACAAATTATTAGCATCGAGATATATAATATAGTTAGAGGGTTTACTTGAGTCATAATTCATCATATATTTATTATTTGCCACAGCATATTTACCACAACACTGACTCAACCCCCCACGTATACCGCATGAAATGAATTTTAACATAGACTCGTCGGTTAGGAGTTCTAACTTTATTTTTGTATGTTTAAGCATCGCATCCCAACTAAGTCCCGGTGCTGTATAATAATGAGCGGGGTCTAACTCATATGTCTTTATGCATACATCTCGAAAATTTTCAAAAACTTCTGCTAATAAGAGAACATCGGTTTTTAAATATAAATCAGAATATTCACCTAATGTTTTAATATTAAACGTGTTCCACACAAGTTTCGCATGTTGATAATCATCTTCAGATATGTGAGATAAGCTAAGGGAGCTATAAAATGACTCTTTACTGGGTAATACAGTCTCTTCAAGCCTACTCCAAGTGCTTACATATTCGTATGGGAAAACTCCCTTACGGGTTAATAAGTCTGCTTTATCAAGAGGAAAATGTGATGTGATGTTACTGAACTGATCTTTTGGTAGATTTCGCACTAATTTATCTAATGAAGACGCCATGAATTTATAAGAATCTATAAACCTAAGATTTATGTTCAAAGTGGCGCTTTTAATTGTGAAAGATATAAAACTTTCCTTATTTTTAGGTAAAACGTTAATATTGTCATACTTTTGCAACGCTCTAATAATGAAATGTGAGTCATACCCATCCAGATTATGCATTACTATAGGTATAGTTTTAGTAATCCTATAATTTAGGTTACACTTAGAATGTGCGGCACCCCTAAACTCCCCCGTGAGGTGGCAATGATCACGTACCCTATCATCTTGTAACGCGTCTCCACAAATATGACAATTCACAGCTGATAAAAAATCCGTCTGCTGTTTTTGTGTGAGAGAATGCATGGGTTCTATTGTAGACAATTTTTCAACATAGGGCTTTAACTCGGTTTCTAGAGAACGTGTGAACTCCCTCGCACAGTCCTCTCCGCGATACATTACATATTTAGATAGTGAATCATCATAGGCACACTTAATTAAATAACCAAAGCTAAACGGTTCATGTATCTGATAGTTGTGGGTATATGAAGACGATGAGCTTGGTGAACATCCGGCTATAGGTAACAATAAAGCCTCAAAATCTGCATAGACAACTATTGGAGCTCGTAATTGATTTTGAAAATTTTTAAATTGTAAAATGTTCGCCCCCTCATTTGGAATAATAGTTTTAACATGTGAACAATCACGCTTTGTATGTTCATTATATTTTATCTCACTTGAGAATGATAACAGGCACCCATCACAAAACCACATCCGATGTCCATGGTGGGAAAGCTGTTTGCTTATCAATCTACTAAAATTTTTTATCCAACAGAAGTGCTTCATATCCTCATACTCAATTATGAGTAGATTTAAATGTCTATCACGTCTCCTCTTTGTATGATATATCGGTCCTGCAATTGTTTTTTCTTCAATCTCGAATACGTTTATGCTTACATTGTTTAGCTCTTCAAAATACATAATTCCCTTCATCGACATTGGGAACGATATCCCATCGAGGTTCAACACTTTCTCGTAATGTGGATATGAGCATATACGGTCAGTATGGGTGATCGCGGGGTATAAACCTGATACTACAGCCCATGCAAAACATGCATCGTCTTGATTTTTCACATTCACACACGCCTTCTTATCTTGAATCCATTTTGGTAGAGGTAGGTAGGATGATCCTTTGAGCGGACTAAATTTATTAATATTCACTTCCAGATATAATACCTCCTTGATAGACCAACCACTATCTCGCTCTTGAAACTCTTCGGTTTTAACACGAATTTCCTCAATAAATGAGTCATACATTTCATCTTTTTTGATGTCTTCCATTGATATCACTTTATTTTTTGTATTAAACGATTTAATCTCCATCACCTCATCATTATCATAATCACCTTCCTTAATACATTTGTAGTAGTGTCCAAAAAGCTCTAAATTCACTTTAACAGCGCTCTTAATCTCGACAATTTTACTTTCAATCAACTTAGTTACCCGTTGACGCACACTATCCATAAAATCTTCAGCGATCAGGTGTTTCTTTCCCTCAGAAAATAGCCTATATGAAATTATTCTGTTTTTAAAAGCGGATGTTATAATTTCCGTATTTTCATCGTATAACTCACATCTCTCATTAAGTCTATGTATACGACTTTTTAGATGATTATGTAAAGACTGTGTATATATGTTACAAGTATCACACTTCCATTTTTTTGTCTGCAACCCACCATTTTCATCGCATTTACGTTTCTCACCAGATTTAGAATTTTGGACTTTTTCATGCTGTATTGGTATTTTGTTTTCACTCTGCGAACATACTCCATCAACCGGATGCTTCTTACAGGAAGCCGCCACGTGACGACGCACACTGCTTTTTCGAGTAAAGCTTTTATCACAGTACTCACAAAAAAACATTTTTTAATTGCGAAGATATTGAGTAAGCGAACGCAATTGAAAACTGATAAGAAAATAAACTTGTTGTTCTATATAAAGCTAAACGATAATGGTGGGGATGGCAATGTAACATTTTATATGCATTTTATTCATGATAATGTTAGCCTTGAAAATAATAATAAAAAATTCTTACGTAATAATATAACAGAAGAAGATAATTAATTTTCTGAAACCTGTCTTAAAAACATAGAATAAACTCACCATAATTTTATTCAAATCGACATCTGCTGCACGACCGACGGATGGTGCGGCGAGAAGCGAGTTTCGTAGTGCAAGTGTCCAGCCGCATGTGCTGCTTACTGTACATTGTGCAGAAGGCGGGCATCGCGGGTGTAGTTGAGAATTTTGATGAATTTTCATTTAGTCTGCAAAAATAAAATAAACATGATCAGTTCTAAGTATTTTGAAGTATTTTCAATGAATCTGAATCTATAAAACTTTACTTTTTTAAATTATTTATCGGTTAGATAGAGCACAATAAACTCACCATGAAATAAAATCCGATATCTGCTGCATGGTGGTTACAGCAATAGCAACAGCGTGCGGCGCGTGCGGTCGACAGTGACGACAGTGTTAAAGTTTATTACACGCTTCATATTAGCTTCACTTGTAAGTAACTATGTATGTAAGAAAATCTTGGAATCTTAATTTGACCCACTTCCAGGTCTTCGATTAGGATGAAATTTTGCACACGCACTGAGTTCTGATGACAATACATGACTAAGAAACGTCATTACAAATCCAATATGGCGGCCGCCGCCGCCGCCACCGCCCACTGAAGAAAATTATCAACGCTTGCGGTGAGTTCGCTAGATAATGTTATCATCGACCTCGTAGTATGATGACACGAGAGGGTAATAGGGTCTTAGTCCATATATTAGCTATGATAATATGTTACCGCATTCAATTTGTATATTAAAGTTTGCATGTGTGTGTGTGTGTGTGTGTGTGTGTGTGTGTGTGTGTGTGTGTGTGTCACAAGCATATTATAGCAGAAGGTGGTAGGCATAAAAAATTAAAAAAAATGTTTTCTATGTTTGATTCGTTTATTTCACAATGTCCCCAAGATAAAGTATAAATACCGTTATCAATTAAATAGCGTTTATCATCTTTTCCACTAAGAACTTTTTTCTTGGTGATCTGTGTATATACATCATGTTTATTATTAACAAAGCTATCTTCGAAATTTAGTTTTCTAACATTTTGCCATCAATAAACCACATCCGCTGAGATAAAACCGTTATAACAACTTATATTTTTAATAGTATTTTTTATTTTCGTGAGACCTTTTGTTATCAGTAAACGATGGTTGGTATAAAAACCGCTATACTCTAAAAGAGGGCTACAGTTCAACGTTATATTCACAGTGTTAGTGTCATAAAAGTACCTAGTACTTAGTAAATTTATTTTTAATAAAAAATAAATAAATGAGAGGTTGTAACATATGGCTAAAAATGGCGTATAATCAGTATTAATTTAAAAGCAATGTTTTATTTACAACATCCTTTATTAAATAAAATTTAATGATACACATGCAGTAAACTATAAGTACCTACACAATACTAAGTATATATACGTAACAAGTCACTTAACATAGACTTTATTTCCTTTTTGCTTTAATACTTTCTCCGCTAGATACACATCAGAATAATTTACTTTTTGAAGCGTCGTCGTCGTCGTCGTCGTCGTCGTCGTCGTCGTCGTCGTCGTCGTCGTCGCGACCGCAGCAGCCGTAATAAACAACAACAGATTTTTTTCTGAACTAATTCGAGTGCACTGTGCGTGCATAGTATTGAACCAGAACCAAGTCATTAGCAGCAGCAGCAGAGCCATCTACATTATCTACATTTTTATAGCAAACCATTAGCGCCATCTACAACCCTGTCATTTGAACTACTACTACTACTACTGCTAAACAAATGCGTTATCGATTTCGCTCTCGACTACGACTGCTACGACGCTAGCGACATCTACAATTTTAATAACAAGCGGCTGCGGATTTTTTTAGAATTAATATACAATTCGAGTGCACTGCGCACTGGTCCAGACGTTTTATAGAACTAATTCCATTATCAACGCCATCTACATTCTACATAGCGGATTTTTTTAACGCCTACCACGACAACGGCGTCGTCATCGTCGTCGACATCGTCCTCGACATCGTCATCGACAACGCGCGCCATCTACCATTTTAATTACAAGCGGTGGCGGATTTTTTTAGAATTAATATACAATTCGAGTGCACTGCGCACTGGTCCAGACGTTTTATAGAACTAATTCCATTATCAACGCCATCTACATTCTACATAACGAATTTTTTTAGCGCCATCTACAACCTTTACCTTGAACTACTACTACTATACAAGTGGGTCATCGATTACGCACTCGGCGACGACCGCTACGACGCTAACGCCATCTACATTCTACATAGCAGATTTTTTTTGGAACTATTTACTCATTCGGGAGCACTGCACTGGTATAGGATGTTTCGGCAACGACCGCTACGACGCTAGCGCCATCTAGTGCGTCATCGATTTCGCTCACGACTACGACCGCTACGACGCTAGCGCCATCTATATTCTACATTGCGGATTTTTTTGGAACTATTTGCTCATTCAATAGCACTGCACTGGTCCAGACGTTTTATAGAACTAATTCCACGACGCTAGCGCCATCTATATTCTACATTGCGGATTTTTTTGGAACTATTTGCTCATTCGATAGCACTGCACTGGTCCAGACGTTTTATAGAACTAATTCCACGACGCTAGCGCCATCTATATTCTACATTGCGGATTTTTTTGGAACTATTTGCTCGATCGAGAGCACTGCACTGGTCGAGGATCGGCCTAAGATAACTACTGCTGGGAGTCGGTGCTATCGTCTTAGATGGGGGGCAATACCCCTAGTTTGATATCAAACAACATGTTTTTTCTTTTTTAGCCCTCGATTGACCCAATCCGCCAAAATTGGCCCAAAATCAGAGGTCGAGAAACGCGGGCGAGCTTGGCTCGGCGGGAGTGGTCCAGAACCCACAAATCCCTACTACTGAGGGGTGGTCACTATGAGCGTTTAGTAGTTTACATAGTCTAGTCTAGGTTCAGGGGAGCTGGCACCGAGAACAGTTCTGCGCAGAGGAGGGCAGGGTTTCTGGTACTACTATTAACCGATACATTCTTAAATCCAGGGCATCCTCGCGTATGACCTGAGGAACACCAGAGCCTCAGCCAACATCACAGCTGGAGGACTTGGCACCAACTTCGTCAAACTTCGCATGAAGAGCGAAAAGGGGAAGGCTACTAACTATGACATTTATATTTACGCTTAAATAAAACTTGTTCTACAACTAGCTGCATTTATCGCATTAGGGATACCTGTAATGTTAGTGTAAGTTTTGGTTTACAAATAAATAAATAAATAAATAAATAAATTTTTACTAAACCACAGAAACCCTACTAATATTAAAAACGCGAAAGTTTGTGAAGATGGATGGATAGAAAAATTGATGCAAGTTTGTTACTCTTTCATGCAAAAACTAATGGATATTTTTTTGTATTGATTTATGCTTGTGTCGAAAAGATACGACCAATCAAGCTTCATTGGACTTGCGGGGGAGCGGAAGGCCCTACCCCAGAGAAACTAATGAATGAAGGCAAGTATAGCTTATACATCATAATGACACAACAATACAAGGCTATCTTTTACCGCAGGAAAATCCCTTAGGTCCACGGGAAAAACTGTTAACCTGGGCGGAGTGGAAGACTTTTTTTTATAAGTAGATTTTTTGTCATTATGCGCTTTTGTCATTCTGCGCCTTTGACACTGTGCGCCTTTTATGCGCTTTTGACATTCTGCGCTTTTGACCTTTTGAGCCCACTTGTCATTTTGCTCCTAAACGGCTTGCACATTTAAAAAATTGTATATGTACTAGCGTACTGAACGGGAACAACTGAGTTGTAAGACACTCGCTTAACTTGTCCTGGGTTTAATTCCCGGCGGGCACTCATCGAACAAATATCAGTTTCTGAGACTCTTTGGGTTGGGACACTGCAGGCTGTATTTCGGTTAAAATTATTGGAAATACTTATCATAAGATTTTTGCTTACAAAACCACTTAAATCCTTTTTATATTTAGTTTTTGTTGTATAATTTCCAAATGACAATGTCCATTATCTACTTATGTCGGTGTCCATGTTATCTATAATAATTGTATTTATTATCTATCTAATATGTTGATCTAATCTAATAGGTTATTTTCACCAAAATGACTCAGTCAGTATATTCACGGTTTATTCAATGGAAACTACAAAATGAATCATTAATGATATTGACCACACTATCATTACATAAAGATGCACTACATATAGGTCGATTAAAAAACACATCGCATCGCTTATTACATCGTCGTGTAAGTGACATCCGATGTTATTTTGTTCAGAAGAAACAAAAGGTCCAGGAAAAAGCAAAAGCCTAAAAACTGAGCAAAACTAGAAGTTCCAGATAAACCGACGTACTCGAAAACTACGCTTGCAATGTTATTCCAAGTTTCCAACTTTTTCTCTAACGAAACTGATGAATCAAAACCTAAAAAACTTAAATGTAGCTACTGGACTAGACAATAGACATTATAACTTATTATCTCTTATTATTATGCTTTGTCCTGGATTTCTAAGGGTGCTCCCTCACCGGGAGCATTCGCGTGTAATGTAACATTATAGATTCGTCTTTGAGCATTACATTACAATAATACCTCCCTGACTGACGAGCATTCGCGTGTAATGTAACATTATAGATTCGACTTTGAGCATTTCATAGCGGCGGGGGGCTAGGGGAAGTGAAGCGCATTGATGTTACAAGTTGTATCAAGATATTACACATTGTATCATTACAAGGTGCGCATTGTAATGCTCGGTTCTCCTCCTTCACTGATGTATGCCCGTTTTGTATCATTACAAGGTGCGCATTGTAATGCTCGGTTCTCCTCCTTCACTGATGTAATGCTCAAATCTGTAACGTTACATTACACGCGAATGCTCCCGGTGAGGGAGCACCTTAATGTTTTGGAAATGACAAATTTCAGAAAGTATACAACAAAAACTTAATACAATAGAATGGTATACTATATGTACAACACAATACAAAATATTTTTTATACAACAATATTCGTTTTCTTTCTTTTCCTTATTTTTTTCATTTTCATGCGGTTGGACATTCGCACTACGAAATTCACCCCTACCGCTACGGAATACGGGCGCTCTCAAGGTCAACTTGTCCAGCCGCATTTGCTAGCTACTGTACATAAGTAAGGACATCGAAACAATTATTATATAGGTACAGTGTGGTACAGTCAAGAATACGCCAAGCTGAACACTTTGAACGAACGATATCAGAGTCCCAAAAGACAAGAGACAGTTCCAAAAAAGGGACAAAAGACGTCAAGTGATCATCTTCGTGTCTTTGTCAAGGGCAGGAAGTGTTCTAAGGGCCTGTACACACTCGAGTCAGGTGTGTCTTCTCAAAGACACCGGATGTACAGCCCAGCCGTCTGAGATCACACTTTGTGGATCCTGGCTTTGATATCTTGACCTAGATGTGGTAACTACATAGCAAGATATAGGTATCGCAAAGAAAAACTTCTTACATAGACTTTAAATCTGGCTATTTATTTTTATCCTTGTATGTAGTAACTATATGTCGCAGCCCGTTTGATAAATATTTGTGTTAGCAAATTGTACAATAAGCAAGATATCTATATTTAATGAAACCGTAGAGGTCGAAAATCTGTACATAGAATAAAAATGCTAAAAACTGATTCAGGGGGATATAAAACATGTGTAGACCTTTTTAAAAATTTTTGTATCTCCGTTTGTCTGTTTGTACGAGCTAATCTCGGAAACTGTATGACCGATTTGAATGAAATTTTGCATGGTAGTAAGTAGGTACCTTATAGCCGCGGGCAACATCTTATATAAGTACTGTTAATCCCGGAAAAGTGAAAAGTTCCCGTGAGATACTCGTAGTAAAAAATTATTACGGAAAAGACAAATAATAAAAGGCGGCCGCAGTTAGGTCATATAATTATATGACTAAATTCACAAATCTAGTAAAATAACTGTTTAAGCGACAACGTGAGAGGTAATAACGTGTTACAACTATGTGTCGGCATACAAATTGTTGACTAGACAAATAACTATTAGACGGCTGCAACCACCAGGCTACGAAAAATGCATTTGTAGATCAAGTGGATATACCATAACATGCTATCTTAATTTAATAGAATAGAAAACTTTTTGTGAATGGTAAAAAAGATAACATTAAATTAAAAATATATATAACCCCCGCCATAAAACCGTTACTTAGATCCTATCAACATTTAGAAAAGGGCTGATAATCTTGAAATGGATGAAGATATTTTCTTGGATCATAGCTAAGAACACTCTCGATTATGACAATCGGCGCTTCCGTTTAGGAGCTACGATGCCACAGACAGATAGGTACTCAAGTCAAACTTATAACAACCCTCTTTTTCGTCAGGGTTTAAAAAAAGTGACCAAAACCTGTGTGATACTTATTAAGGACTTTTAATATCGTACTTTAGAAATCATTATTAAGGACTTTTATTATCGTACTTTGACAAAATGAAACAATTCAACATAAAATGTTTCTTAACAAAACCGGTAAATCTTACGAGAAACTGTATCGTCTGAACAATATGGTATGGTTTGAACTGAAGTGAGCACATTTTCATTTTCTGCGAATTTTTAAACTTCGAATCCCACCCACGTAGGTAAATCCAGGTAACTTTATTTAATTTTTTACGTGACTTCCCCTGGAAAGCTTCCCATTTTCGCCATTTCAAACGTTTAGCCGAGATATATTTACCGGCCCTTCGAATATTAGGTATAATATTGTTTTTTATTTCAGAATTATTATATTTGAATAAAAATCAACGCCTGAGCGAATGAAAAGAGCAACGTATTTATTGTACCACAAATGTTTTGCTATATCAAAAGTAGCAGGCGCTTTCGATAAACACTTTTGTTTATGTTCTATTCTCGCTGCTAATGTGTTGGGGTGTGAAGTGGCCGGTTTTGGATGTCTAGTCATGTGAACGGCTTCGAGTCGCTATCTGTTTGTCATCAACTCCAATGTATCCATTCAGTTGACTTAGGGTTTGTTACGTTAAGCCTCTATCACACACAGCGAATAGTCGCTGCGACTAAAAATGAACACGGTTAAGCTTCGGTCACATACAGCGATTATTCGCTGCGAATTGGCACTCGCAGAGGGACTACTATTTTGTATTCTGTGCTCGCAGCGAGTAATTGCTCAGTGTGACAGGCTATTCGCTGTGAATTCCATACTGACCGTGTTCATTTTTATTCGCAGCGAATGCATTGGCAGCGGCTATTCGCTGTATGTGACCGAGGCTTTAGTATAAAATTTAATATGAAAACTGGAAAGCCCTGTCACACTTACACTGAGCGAATACTCGCTGCGAGTGCCAATTCGCAGCGATTAATCGCTGTGTGTGACCGAGGCTTTACATAGTAAGTGTTTTAAGGGCTGTTTGACAAGGATTTGATTTTGAGTACCTATGCGGCTGTAACCATTGTAGGTAAGTACAACCAATGGCAAATCATGTGATTACGTAGGTATTTTGAAACGGTGTAAAGTCCAAGTATGTTAGCTTGATGTGCTCTTAACTGTGTAATTTACAATGGTACTTACATACAGAGTGTAAAAGCAGAATTACTAAATAACTTGTTAACTGAATTGTTATCAATTTTTTTTACAATGTAACTTTCTTGTCATACATTATAGAACCTTAATTTATATTTTAAGTTTAGGGACAATAAATAAAAAATGTTTTTTATTCTTACAAATTTTTAAATAATATTATTCATATTATATTACAATATTTCTGACTTGAAATATCCGTTAAAATTTTAAAAAACTATTTGAAATGGTCACGGTTTTGTAATTGCACTTATTTTCATTCAAGCATAGATGTAAATATCGTATTTTAGGGATTCCCCCCTATCGCTCTTCATCCGTAGCTTGACGAAGTTGGTGCCGATCCCCCCCGCCGTTATATTGGCCGATGCGCCGGAGTTCGTCAAGTCGAGGGCGAGAATTCCCTGAAAAAAAAAAACAAAGGTACAGTGTGCCCAAGGGCGGATCCAGGGGGAGGGTCATGGGGGTCATGACCCCCCCCTGGGCTGGGTCCATGAGCTAGGTGGACCACAAAAACATTGTACCAAAAAGAACGGTCAAGCGAAATCCCAGAGATAAAACACCTTTAGTTGCAGTGTCCAAAGCACCGCATGAATGTTTTTCGCTTTTCGAGATATGTTTTTTTTCTGAAGTTTTGTGAATTTTCGACCTAGACAACTTAAAAATTCATTATAAAAAAGGACAAGGCTTTTTGAAATATATATTTTGCAACTACGAGTATATCCTCATGAACTTTAAACCTTAAAATATCCGTCTTCGTAACTTAAACGGAAGTTTGAAAAATTATGATCTAAAGTGAAAAAATTATGGTCAGTGGATTTTGTTATAAAATTTCAACTTAAAATAAAAAATATTATTATATGGTATCAAAAAGCCCAACCAAAGAAATAAGAAACCTCGCCATATTGCGGAATTTCAATAGAACTAATTTTATAAGGGAAATTGTTGCCATAGTCGTAAAAATATACACGTGGCGCCCCCAGAGCAGGTTTCTTATTTCTTTGGTCAGGCTTTTAATTTAGAAAACTTGGCGAGAATCGTCAATGTTTTATGACCAAAAAATCTGAAAAAAAAAGACATTTAAACAGTATGTTTTTTGGGAATTTAAGCATTCCTAATGTTAATTTGTTTGGTAACTAATCGAAATTTAATGCAGGAACGTAAAAAATTTTAGGTCTTATTTACCTATCTCTTATTTCTTTATAACTGATGTTTCTAAATACTTCTGCTTTACTACTTTTTTAAATTAAAATTACTGATTAACCATGAAATCACCTATTAAGGGGCTACATGTTGCCAAATAGTGACGCAATTTTTTTTTTAATAATACGTAATAGATATGAGCGCCGCGCCGGCGCGCCGCCGCCGCCGACCAAAAGCTCGCGCCGCCGCCGCCGTGAAAAAACGTCGGCGCGCCGATTCCCAAATTTTATCACAATTTTTATTATAAATGATTGATTTAATGCATTTTTTACATTATTTTATAACAAATCTATCAATTGATTTGTCTACTCTTGCTACAAAACAAGGTTTCCTTCGCTTATTTTGCTTTTAAGCAGCCGACATCTACTTGTCCCGCGGTTGAATGCGAAAATTCTCAGAATATTTTATTGTTATTGTTGATAATGTAGGATCGACAACAGACTGTGAGAAAAGAACAAAATTGATATTATTTTTTACTTTATTTTCCTAAATTTTCTTTGGTCAAGAAAGAACAAGGTCACGCCGCCGACGCCGCCGCCGCCGACCCTAAAAACTCGGCGCGCCGCCGCCGACCCAAACCCTATCGGCGCTCATATCTATACTGGTGTAAAAAAATTAGAGCACAATATTTTAAGGGATGAACCTACGAATTGACTTTATTTATTATTATACTTCGCTGTAGTAGTTAGAGACAGAAAAAAATCAAAAAG
The DNA here is from genome assembly GCA_948473455.1 of Teleiodes luculella. Taxonomy (NCBI): domain Eukaryota; kingdom Metazoa; phylum Arthropoda; class Insecta; order Lepidoptera; family Gelechiidae; genus Teleiodes; species Teleiodes luculella. The sequence goes on along the minus strand of OX419598.1, from coordinate 11,445,434 downwards.
TGACCGTTTTTCGCTACATTGGACGAGTATATGTCCTACAGCACCCTGTCTTAAATTCTACCGATCAGATTTTTGAAAAATGTATGTATCCCTGAATTGATATCTTTTTCGTTCGTTCGTTAACAGCTCATATATGTCCCCACCGAGGGGCTCGAGCCTACCCTGATACCAGGGTGAATAGGCCTTAGTCGACCACGCTGGCCCAGTCCGGGTTGGTCAACTTCACACACAACCTTTGAATTTCTTCGCAGGTGTGTGCAGGTTTCCTCACGATGTTTTCCTTCACCGTAAGAGCGTCGAATAAACGTACATATGAATTCGAAAATCGAAAACACATTGGTACGTGCCGAGGTTTGAACCCGCGAACTTCGGAATGGAAGTCAACGGGCCTAGCCACTAGGCCACCGACGCTCTATTATCTGATGATCTGATATCTTTTTATATTTTTAATTTTAAGTTGTAATTTTATGACAAAAATCACTTACCGTTGTAGCGGCGCGCCTGACTCAGCGAATACCGCGCGCGCTACAATAAGCTGACACTGCAGAGAGCATCCGATTGCAGCCACATGTTGTAAACAATGCCTACGTCACATACGTCATTAGAAGCGCAACCAATCAGAAGCCGTAGCCTGAAACGCGCTATCGAAGTTTTCGCAAGACATTGAATAAATACAAGTTCCAACGAAGTACAGTTGGACCGCGGTCCCCGGGCTCACCACCATGCCCGGCGGAAGATCTTCCCTTTTCCTCCAACCGCAAGTCGGACAACATTCCCTACATTGGTGACCACCGACATCAGAACGCGAAGATGACCTTCTGAACACATATGGATCTCGCCAGACGACTACCAAGCATCAAATGGATTCATACCCCCCACCGCACCCCCCCACCGCCCCCCCCCCGTCATCACCATCCGTCGTCACCGTCATCCCCTACACCGTATTTGTTTCACTTTAAACAATTTTTTTTTTATACTGCCGAAGGTTAAGAAGACGAATATTTAAAGGTTTAGAGTACAGGGTACAGGAGGATTTAGTTGCAAAGAAATATCTCAAAATGTCTTGTACTTTTTTTTAAACGATTTTTTAAATGATTAAGGTTTAGTATTCTTAAAATTGCAAAAAAAATTCATGACTTTTGAGTCATGGATTCTACTGTACTCTCTCTCTTTCTCTCTATTCTACTTATTGAAGTACAAAAAATCGCGGAACATTCATGGGGGTGTTTCGGACACTCCAAAGGGTGTTCCGTGTTCTATCTCTGGGCTTCCGTTTGACACATTTTTTTGGAAAATGCTTTATAATTTTAAGTAGGTACAATATTTACATTCAGTAATAAAATACCTTATTTTTACCCGTATCTATTATCAAAATTAAATTATAACTTCTTGTGTCTTGACCACGACTATGTAACCCCCCCCTGGCGCCGAAGCTGGATCCGCCCTTGAGTGTGCCGACTATACAATGACATGATCAAGGATAGTATACTATATATTTAGTATACTAAGGATAGTATACTAAATATATTTCAATAGACATCTTCAATTCAAACCAGAAAATCTTTAAAAAATCTGTCTCAGGGATCCTCAGGTTACTATGAATTGTATAGTTTTATCTTTTGTATTTTGACTGTTATCTTTAATCTTATTTTACTAGCACAAATTTTTTTTACAAAACATTAGAGCTGTTTTTTCATGCAGTTTGCAGTCTGGATCTGGACCTGAACTATCTTGATAGGTTACTCCGTCATGTTATGATGATTATAAGCTGTTGTGATTGCCAATAAACAAGTAAAAAAACAAAAGAAGCCAGCACTTGCGGTTGGACTTTCACCTCTACCGCTACGGAATACGGGCGCTCTCAAGGTCTACATTTCCAGCCGTATGTAGATAAAGTGAGGATCTGCGGAAAGTAGATCGCCATTTTTTTTACAAAACTGGTATTTTTTTGGTTGGCTTACTCCCTTTAAAATAAATAAATAAATAATATGTGGGACATCTCACACACGGTTATCTGACCCCAAACTAGGCAGAGCCTGTACTATGGGTGTCAGACAGCTGATATACATACATATATAAATATACAACAATATCCTACAATTAGTAGTAGTCCTACAATTAGTAGTATTCCTATATCCTTCCTTTAAGTATATCCTACAATTAGTTTTTTTTTAAACAAATCAGTGTACAGACACGCCGATTCTTCAGTTTTATTATAGTGTAGATCTCATATCTATATAGAAGAGCTTTCTATATTGATCGACACTTTTGTGTGTGTGCTTAAGCAAAAGCGAAGTACTGGAATTGTAGAAAAATCACTGATAAAAAAATTAGCAAAATAACATACTTAAAATTAAAGAGGTCTATTCAGTCCACTAGCGCCCTCATTTGATATTGGTTCCTTAATTACAGAATAAAAATGGAAATTAATCAAAAATTTGGGGCCGTTATCAACCATGCTTTAGAATGAAGTAGGTACGTTTAAAGTAGGTACCTACTGTGGTACTGTGGAGTTTGCATAATCGTATTTGCAACTCCTTTGATTTGAGACTGGCTCTAATGCCGTATATCTGTAAAGCTATTTATTTTCGAATACTGCTCTCAGATTGATTGAGTAATCTTTGGATTTTCCTAATGTAATGAACTAATGACTTAGGGAAAAGATTTGCGATACTGAATAAAGTAGTATAAAAGTTATAAGTGTTATGCAGTATAAAAGTTATAAGTGTTAAACAGTATAAAAGTTATGTGTTTTCTGTTTTATCAACGATTACACCAGTAAACCTACATCAGACAATGGATGCGCCTTGGCCCGCATCCAGCGGTTTCCCGCCAGATCACTGGTCCACTTGTGGGATGCCTGCCCACGCTACGCCTTCCACCGCGCGTCTACCAAAACTACTAACCTGAATATACCTCCCGCCTGGCACTACCGGCAAAGTAAAGTTGAAGGTCTCCACTCTCTTCCTTAACATTTTCGACCCGTATTTCACTTCCGAATGATGGACTAAAGGACGTTGCACATTGGTCCCCACAAATGTATGGCCTGCTTCCACCGCCACTAGTACTACTCCCAAAAACGCCGTCAAAAGTGTTAGTTTCATTTTTTATTGAAATAAAAATTATGTAACAGGTTCACAGTCACAAATTCACAAGTCACGAAGGTTCAGAAGCTAGAATTTATATGAGCGCTTTACAAATTTCTTCTGCAATTTAAAAGAAATTTTACATCTAATTGATTTATTGTCGTCTAACTAATTGTAGTGGTAATTCTAAGTGTTTTGAGAAAAAGAGGTGACCAATCAATTACCAAACAATTACTTAAAGTACTGTTATTAGTTGAACACTTGAGATAACGACTACCTACGATATAATTGATGCGATCCTATGATGACACAATTTTCTTAGAAACTTGGGTGACTAATGGCAGCAAGTATCACCTTACTACCCTCATTTAATCTTTTCTATGTTGTTTATTCTCATCCTATATCTAGCCTAGTCGGTAAAGCACTTGCCTTTGAAGCAAAGGGTCGCGGGTTCGAATCCCGCCCAGGGCAATTAGTTTTCCTCGTGTCTGGATGTTGTATTTTTATTACACATGACAAATGACCTCAAAATAGGCAGAGTCTGTGTTAAGGATGAAAATGGCACCATTACCAAGGACAGCTTATATACATACACCTACATAATTATGAGTTTACTACTTGATTTCGAATGTCATTCGACCGATATCTAGTTAACCGAAGTCATTCACAAGTACCCAACATAATTATTATTATTGTTTACATAAGTAAATACTACATGGTAAATACCTATGTAACATTTTATCAAAATTTAAATAATACAAAATACACGAGATCCTCTTGATTAACTTTAATAGCCATAATAACTTATTATTATTATTATAACTTATTATGGCTATTGCCATAATAACTTATTATTATTATTATTAACTTATTATGGCTGTTAAGGTCAGTTTTTTATATCTTACTAGCTTTCCGCCCGCGTTAACACAGGTTTTCCCGTGGGAATGTGGTATTTTCCCGCGCTAAAAAGTAGCCTATGTGTTAATTCAAGGTGTCGGCTAACTCCATACCAAGTTTTATTAAAATCGCTTCAGCCGTTTAGACGTGAAGAAGTAACAAATATGTATATGTTCACTCACAAACTTTGGCCTTCATAAATATTATTAGTGTGATTATTATACAAAAAAGCTTGTATAAAATGACCATCAAAAAAAAATTGCTATCGAGATAGATAATTAATTTCAGTATTAGGTATGTACCTATACATACATTGATAGCTGTAGATATGAGAATGTTTAAACAATCTATGTACCAACAAACATTTCACTCTTATCGAAAACGAAATCTATATACAACAAAATACACAAAATACGGAAATACGTTACAAATAAGTAATTTAATAAATGAATCGTTATCACAATAACTATTCGAGCGGTAGTATAAAAGTACATAAGTACCTAGACATACCTAACTGTAGGTAACTAATTTATGAAGGTAATTAAAATAATGTAACTAATGCCACAAGTCGCTTTTGTTTCGGATATTGAACCGAGCAAAAACGGGTTAAAAAGAGTCGTCTTTTGGTGTCAATAAAGTGTATTTTATTATATAACAAGTCTTCGGAAAACTTCCGCAAAGTGACAATAGATGGCGTTGGATGTTTTATAGAACTCGCTATCGTTGTGTCCTACTGAAGTTACAAGAGACCTAGACTACACCGCCACTACTCGCCTACTTAAGTTTAGCAATTCTTAATTTTTGCTCGCACTCTGAGAAGGTAAAACAACTCAACATGTGCGTACCTACTAAATAGAATCAACTAGAACTTCTTAACATAACATACCAAAATTTATGGATGGAGGACATTTCAGGACATACATAATTATCTTTGCCATACCACAGAGTTATGATGATGCCATATTCTACCAGAAAGGGATGTTTTATAGGCATTCCGACAGCATTGAACAGGAGATGATCTCTCGTCAAGACCACAGAATAAAATAATAGTACTCTATAGTAGATTGTGCTTCTGCCGCGTACGAAACCGCAAGTCCGTAATAATTATGTCCAGTAGAGAAAATGTCTTACATCGTTAGAAACAAGAAATAAAAATATACTTAGTGTAAAGGTGTCGTGAGGCTAGTTTAAAATAGGATCCCCCTTTTTCTTTAATTGACGTATGCTTGTGTCGAAAAAGTACGACCAATCAAGCTTCACCGGACTTGCGGGGGAGTGGAAGACTTTACCCCAAGATCCCTTTATAGATCCAATACTAGGTACCTACCTAGGTTTGTAAAAATTTCATGAGAGTTTGTCCAGCCAGAGCACCGATATCTTGAATTTAGCCTAGGCACACGGCAACACCATAGCAAAACGCAAATGTCACGTATGTGGAATATTTCCGAATTCGCTGCAAGATATCGGTACCTGGGAGGGGCCATTCTAGTATTACGTATTGTGGCATTGCTTATGTCCCAATTATTTCCCGTTTTACAACAAAAGGTCGTGCTCTTAGCAAGCACTCGAACCGAGTGGAAACGATATACCAACCTCACTTTCCTACTATTTTTACATGACATTGACAACTGTCACTAAACGTCACAGGTTTACCAACACAAACAAACTTAAACGCGGGTTGGTTCTAAACAGTCACCCGCCCGGCCGGACAGGTCCCCGCATAGTACCTACAGAAGCCAGCACATGCAGTTGGACAATCGCACTAAGTAATTCACCCCGCTGCTGCTGCTACGGAATACGGGCGCTCTCAAGGTTAATCATGTCCAGCCGCATGTGCTGGCTACTGTACCTTAGCAGGATTTTTAGTCTTTTTACCCGCCCACTCCCTTTCCCCTTTTCAACAAAATCTGTGTAAAGTTCTTTACTTACCTACTAAATAATAAAATATAATGCGCGCAACCAAAGATGAGACTTGACGGATCACGTGGTTGATCACGTGACGGACCACGGTTATATCTGCGCAGTAGATACAGCGATAAAAGCGATTTTGAAATTCAATAAATATCTTATTAATCCGATCTCATATTTTAGTTTAACTATTTTGAGCGCGCGCGACTGTATCTACCAGCGCAAAGTCCCCTCTTTAGCATCTGACAGGTCTCATCTTTGGCTGCGCGCATTGTAACTGTGGTAATAATTTAAGAGAATTTTTTTTTGTGGAAATTGTTTTAACCTTTCAATATTTTGTTCCTACTTAAAAATATTCAGTCGTAAAAAACTTTATATAAAATGACTGCAGAAATTATATACCTATTGCTATTCAATCAAACAGCCTTCTTTAGAGTTGTTTTGCGGATTACAAAAAGACTAAGCCTTGGCTTAGATACGTACCTATGTATAATATTACACTAGCTTTCTGCCGCGCGCGCCGCCGCGTCCCCGCCCGCGCAGTTTTTCCCGTAGGAATGAGACATTTTCCCGCGGTAAACGGTAGCTTTCTGAGTTATCTCAGTAGTTTTTGCGTGAATTAGTAACAATAACAAACATCCATCTATCCATACATAGGTACTCGTACAGTACGTCCATTCTCACATTCTTTCTCGTTTTATAAGTAATATTAGTAAGATGTAATATTTGAACTACCCCCATTCCTAATATGGAATTCTAGCGGAGCCGCCATATTTCATGCTTCTGATCTATGCGCAAAATGTGGCCGAATTTTCAACTATAGAACTCTTGAAGACATAATAAATAGAGATAAAAACTCTTTATATAAATATAAAAATCAATAACCAAAGGAAAAATTGTTACTTATAAGTATTAGATTTGATCATTATCAAGATTGCACACGTTTTTACAATACTTTGTATAAACCAATCAAAAAGACGACATCCGTAGTATGATCGTCAATACAGTATAAGAGCACGTGATATGACTGCACTTATGCAGGCGACTGTACCTAAGCCTATATATTAATTATGCTAGGTTTGCAGAATAATACCACGAAGAACAAATCATAATAAAACTAGGAACACGGCAGAGCTCAGTCCAAGTTAGTCGCATGATTGAGAATTTGAGAAAACGATGGTTTAATACTAGCGATTCGACCCAGCTTATAATTTGAACTGCCTTTCTTTAAAACAAAATCTTATAGGTACAGAAGCCAGCACATGCGGTTGGACATTTTCACTACGAAATTCACCCCTGCCACTACGGAATACGGGCGCTCTAAAGGTCAATATGTCCAGCCGCATGTGCTGTCTACTGTACATCGGTAAACGTGGCTCTAAACCAAATAAATTCTTATTTATAAAGATAGGATTAAATTCGGAAAACACTAAAACACAACAAAAATAAATCAGTAAGTTTAATGGTAAATAGAATTATTATTATTATTAGTTTCTATTGTGGTTTAGTAGTGATTAGCATTTTGAGTCTTATGTTCATTTCAACTTTATGACTAGCTTCTTATAGATAGATAGATCAAAATATGGCAAAAACGAAATAATTATTGTTTGACTTTTATAATCTATCGTATCTTTGAGCTGGGAAAAACCTCTCCCTAATTGTAATTGACTCGTATTAATTATTTTATGTACAAAAATTTAAAATGTTCCCCTCATTAACAGCTATTTTACCAACCAACAAACGAAAATAGTATGTACTTTTATTGCTTATTTTATTTGTTGTACTGTTTGTTGGTGACCTAATTAAATCATCTCATTAAATTGTCGCTAACTGTTGCTATCGTTGAAATATTCGATAGCTACTCATAGTATATACCTTGCAGTATATAAGAGATTATTTCAGCTGAATCTATCATTCCTTCCTTAAACACCGTTTGTATCACACTTAAAAATGAGACTTTTGACAGTTTTCTCACTTTTTATCGTGACTCTCGCGTCTGTGCACTGCAAGCACACATTTCTGGGCACCAACGTGTTAAGACCTCTTCTCACGAATTATGTCGCTAAGCATGACTCCCTTTTTCTCCGTAAAAAGATCGCGGAATTCACTTATTTTATTCCTAACACCCCTGCTACCATAGGGAAGGCTATCCAGGTGAGTCTGTTGTTTTTACTTTTTTTTTCAATGCGCAAATAAATTATTTCCAAGATTTTAACAAGTTAACCAATTCTTATGAATTTTGCAACTAAAAGACATTATTCACGTTTCATACAACGTTGGACCCAAAAGTGAAAATGCCGGCCAATGAACCAGTCCGGTGAAGCTTAATTTGTCGTACCTTTTCGACACAAGCATAGGTCAATTAAAAAAAAAAAAGCCTGCCAATGAAATAAAGTGTAATTTTCGGATAGAACACGTCGTAGTTTATATATTTTTTTACTTTCTTTTCTATTATTTTCTTTAATTTTATTATATATTTTTCTGAACAATAAACAAGTATTATAATAAGTAAATTAGTATGTCTATTAACAGGCATTCGACAAGGATGAACAGCGCATGATGACGTAGGCTTGTGGCAGTCACGTGGTCCGAATGCAAGATCTTGTTTCCTTAGACCATGGATTGTTTGTTCCAGGGTATCCTGGCATACGACCTGACTGGCACCGGAGCGTCGTGTAACGTGACAGAAGGTGGTCTTGGATTTAAATACGTGAAGCTGAGGATGAAGAGTGACAGGGGAAAGTCATTGAAATACGACATTTATATTTATGCTTAGTAGGTCCACTTTCTATGCGTAAAGTAAATTGATTGAACGATTACTTCTGGCATTTTATTTATGTTTTTATTACCATTCTTCTTTTTTATTTATCTAGTAAATGAAGTTGCGTTTAACAAAGCTAAATTATCAAGTGTAAGTATAAAAATAATATAAGTAATAAGAAATTTGAACTTTACAAAATACATAACATTTTTAAGATCAAATGTAATCACTAAAAATAACTTAATTTAGATAATAAATTATATGTCTGAAATTAAAAAAAAATTAAATATACGTGACAACAATATAACGATAAAGTTATTAACTGTAGATTTACTAATTTGTATTTTAATGGTATAATAATGATACAATATTATTTAATGACACCACGAAACATGATAAATAATTTGTAATAGGATATTTTTTATATAGTATACGAATTACGATACGTACCTACCTACCTACGTACGTTTTCTTACACTTCTTACAAACGGTTTCTTAAAAGTATGTACGAGTAGGTACAATTTACAATGGAAGCATAGTCGCGGACAGGATGCTTGTCTAAACTAATATTGTAAAGAGGAAAGATTTATATTTTTGTTGTGTATGTTTGTAATGAATAAACTCAAAAACTACTGAACTGATCCTAATGGAACTTGGTACAAAGATAGAATAGACCTTGGGGAGTAACATGGGCTACATTTTACCGCGGAAAAATTCCTCATTCCCACGGGAAAAAATATTTACGCGGGTGGTGCCGCAGCGGAAGGCTAGTATTATGTATTTTATAACGACATTTCAGTTCAGTCCATCCAGTATAGTAGCATCCTATACTATGATATAGGGAGCCGACTGAAATATTTCCAAGCCATAAACACGTTTTGTCTGAGGGAAAGGAGGGTGGCGAACTGGCCATATATCAATGTTCCCACGCATGAAATGTTCTACAATTCTGTTACAGAATTGGTGGTGGTATATTATTTTAAAAAGTATATTATTTTAGAAAGATTTTAGTGGACTCTCCTAACTCACTGCCATATATAGCTTTGGTTATGGTAGTTTGCAAGTACCTTGATATAATGAGTCATAAAAATATTTACAAAAAGCCCCCGCCACAAAACCGTTACTTGATCCTTTCAACAACTAGAAAAGAGCTGATAACCTTCAAATAGCTGAAGATATTTTCTTGGATCATAGCTAAAAGTACACTCTCGAATGTGACACCTGCAAACAAAAAAGAAAATCAAAATCGACGCATCCGTTTAAGAGCTATAATGCCACAGACAGACAGACAGACAGGCAGACAGACACACGCGTCAAACTTATAACACCCCTCTTTTTCGTCGGGGGTTAAAAAAATACTATTTTTAATTCCCCTAATCCCTAATTACCTTGGATAGGTAGTTACTTTAAATTCTAAAACTATGGCAGAGTGATTCGTAAAATTTTAATTCATCATATTTTGAAGCGCTTTGTAAAGACAATGAAGTTGTCGCCTTTTCGTTTTCTAACCATTTCTATGGCCGATGGTTCATCTGAAACAAGGAAATAAAGATCGATTATAGATGTTTGTTTGTATGTTTGTTTGCTTGCATTGAATAGGCCCCGAAACCACTGAACCGGTTCACGGAATATAACACTATATTCCGTGGTTTTATTGATAGGTACTTGATATAGGTAAAGATAGAATAGACCTTGGGAATTAACACAGGCTATACCTTTTACCGCGGGAAAAATTCTCATTCCCACGGGAAAACTGTTAACCTGGGCGGAGACGCAAGGCAGAATGCTAGTTTATCATAATTAGTAAATTAAGCAATTAGAATGGTGATAGGCTATGTCGTCGATGGTAGATAGGTACCTATAATACAGCTATGTGCTTAGTTTCGATACTGCGAACAAAGAGGACTTGGCTTCATCTTGGAAATTAATTTATTTTGTTAGTATCAGATTGTTTTCGCAAAAATGAAAACAGAAATTATTTTCTGGCTAAATCCCAAGGACATTGAGCTGAAGAAAAAATAATAAAAGCCGACTTACCTAGAAAAAAGAAAACCATTTAGCATTTAGATGTTAAGCAAAACAAACTTTTGTTACGTTTTCCTGGAGTTTGTTAATGTGATAAAATAGGTATATTTATTTGGAAATGATAGATAAATAAGGCTTTTATACCTGTTGTTTTTCCAAGAGATATAAATTTTCTATTCGCTTTTTTCAACTTTCTTTTATGTTTTCTATAGAACTTGGCCATGTTTTCTGAACCGAGTTTAAAGACCAATTCAAAACTGTTGAGTCTCTGTCTTAACTTGCTGCATGACAAAATTATTCTTCTCCACATTTTTGTCACTCGTCCGGCTCTTCGTAACGACATGTCATCTAAATAACTGAAACAAAAAACTAATTCCATATTTACAGTTCCAGTAAAAGTAGATAACAGTAAAATCTTTAATGCGAAAGTATCTTTGTCTGTCAAATTAACCTGTCTCATGTCTCAACTGCGAAATGGAAGAGGATAAAAAATAGCAGTAAGGCGATACAATGGCATTATGAAGAAAACTTAGAGACCCCCCACACTAGCAATTTTTGAGCGTCGTCGTCGTCGTGCGTCTCGCGCATACAAATCAAACAGCAAGGCGAGTGAAACAAAAGACGCTTTTATGCGCGACGCACGTCGTCGACGCTCGAAAAACGCTAGTGTAGGGGGCGTCCTTTTCCATTCAAAGAAAAATTTTAAACGGTAAAGATACACAAATAACAGAAATATTACTTTCGTATTAATTTATTTTGTTTTCTAGTAAGGATGATACATAATGTACTATTACCCATTCATATAGGTAGGTACGTTGCGTCGTCGTACAGTTATGTTATCCACAACCAAAATATAAGACTTGGCGCTTCTGCTCGCCTAAAAGCACTGGGAAAATATGGAGGAAATAATCTGTTTACGTTTAAAATATGAGCCAAAGAGGGCAAGTAACTTACGAGAATATTTTCCAAGACAGTTCCAGCGGCAGCGAAGATAAAGCATCGCGCTTTATATCGGGAAATATTTTTGAGCCAAAAACGAATATTTCGCTGTCGCACATGCTTGGCTGAGTGTTTGTTTACTTACAAGAAAATACTTATACGTAAGTATAAGTAGAAGGTAGTAATAATAATATTTAAGATACCAGCACATATGGTATAAGAGAACAAGATCTTCCATTCGGACCACGTGACTGACACAAGCTACGTCATCTTGCGTTGTTCATCCTTGTCCAATGCGTGTTAATATACAAGGATGACAGCACAAAATGACGTAGGCTTGTGTCAGTCACGTGGTCCGAATGGAAGACCTCGTTTTCTTAGACCACGGTCACCACGGTATTCCATAATAGCAGGGGTAAATTTCGTAGGGCGAATGTCCAACCGCATGTGCTGGCTTTTGTACTTAAATAAGTAGAAGGTTTTACGGTTTTAAGGTAGTGTGTTTATTTATGTAAGTATTTTTAATCTGTCTACCTACGGTCAAGAGTGGGTACGATCACAGAATATTGAGGTACGGACAATAAAGGGATTTTTTTACGATGCGATCAATCAAGCTGCTTAACCGGGCCTGCCGGGGAGTGGAAGGCTTTACCCCGGGGGCAAAGTGTACGAGTAGGTACCTACTAATAGTTTACCTACTATTATTTGACTACCCTGAGGTAGTATTCCGGAGGTTTTCCAGTGGTAAAAATGAAGAAATTTCCATAAGATTCTACTGTGCTTCGGAAGGCACGTAAGGCCGTTGGCGGTCAGAGAGTCAACTTCAGGGCGGGTCCCAGGTGGTCCCGGCCCGGCTACAAACGGAACGGATGCGTGTATACGACCTCATTTGGAAGCCAGGCGGGTCAATAAATTCCGACACCAGGGTTTGTGAAGTAGTAGGGTTAACATGCTACTACACAAAGCTACTACACTTGAGAACATCGAAACCCACACGGTAAACAAGCAAGCAAGTCTCTCAAAGTGACGTTTTGTTCGACGAGTGCCCAACCAGGATTCGAACCCGAACCAAAGGTTTTACCACTCGGCTACGGAGACTATTCATAATTTATACGACACGACGATGACGACCCTTCTATCAAGCTAGGTACCTACTAACTTAAATAATTTTCTTACAATTTCTGTTTTTCCAAATAAGAAATACTTAGATTTACAAAACCAAAATTTTAGGAAAGAAAATCAGGCAACGTAGGTAATAAAAGTGAAAGATTTTATAGTAGGGGAGATCTTCAAAGTGCGGGAGGAAAAACGCATCTTGCCTAGGGGTATTAATTCAATTTCTAAGCTCTTTGGTTTGGTTTGAATTGGTTTCAAAAGCGAAGCGCGGCTTTCCAACCTCTCTGGGTTTGAATCTTTGGCTATCGTTTGAACAAGAAAGATTAACATCCTCAATCCTCCCCTTGTGTTTGGTTTGAATGCTTATTTTGAAAGCGCGAAAACGAATGTTGCCAGTTTAAAATATTAACAGGTTATAGTAGAAAATGGATTGTGATAAAATCGAACAGAAAACAGCCAGATAAGTAATTAAAAATTAAAAACAACACGCATAATTCGTTGTCGCTGCAACAAATTTCCCCAATCTATTATAAGGAAACCAGAGAACAGCTGCAGTAATTTTCATATTACGTTTGAAATGTTAGTTGTAATAAATGTACCTACCTATAAATTATAAAAACCTGTCCACCATGTCATGTCATGTCAAGTAAATTATTTGACTATGAACAACCCAGTAGGTAGATATTTTAGACAAATACAATTTACAACTAACATTTCAAACGTAATATGAAAATTACTGCAGCTGTTCTCTGGTTTCCTTATAATAGATTGAGGAAATTTGTTGCAGCGACAACGAATTATGCGTGTTGTTTTTAATGTAGAAATTGTAGAATTAAGAGAATTAACTGGTAACACCAGCCGGATCAACAAGCGGCACACTTTTTTGTGAAATCACGTATTTGTTTGGTTTTTTAGATAATTCTGATATTGTGATACCAGTAGGATTGCTTAAAAGTGATAGTTTTCCTTGCGGAGATATTCGCAACGTTTTTACTTTCAGAAATGCTTGTTGTTACGACTTATTTTTACTGACAGATGTTACTGTGCTAAATCGCGCTAGTTTTGCTGTTTCTCAGCAAAATTCTTGCATGATTTATGGACGACTCCAAGAAAACTATCCTCGAAATGGATTCTGATCCCCAGGACAACGGTATGTATAATAATTCCTTAGATATCATCATTTTTATCTTCGCTTCTTTGACGTAAATTGGTTGGTAATCCGACCATTTTGTGTAAGCTATCGTGTATGTGTCGTGGTTTCTAAAGATCATCCTCTAAATATTCGTAAAAATGCATCGACTTCCACTGAAAATAGAGTTAAATATCGTTTTAGTATGATTTTCATCCAAATAATGTCCGTTTTGAGCGTAAGAAGTTGTTAAGATGGTTAAATATGGTCAACATTCTATCTACATTTCATTTTGGCTGGTTTATAATCCAAACATCAATAAAGCTTTGCCCGACCGTGTATAATTTGTGTTATTTTCACTATTAACATCAGAACCGCTATGTTTAAAGAGATCTTCTGTTGTAATAACTTTGTTTTTTTACATAAATCGCTACACAAAACCATAAATCGATAATTATTATGTTATAGAATTTATGAAATTATGAACTCTATGTCAGAGAGATAAGGTGCCTATTTAGTATTTTCTATTTTTTAGGTTATAGAAAGTACACTCCATATTTTGCACTTTCTGATTATTGTTTTGTTTTATAGTTCCTACTTTATTCAACCAATAGATTCATCCTAAATGTAAAAATATAAGTTTTATACTTACATTTATAATTTTAGACCATACTTAATTTTTTATTAATTTATGTTTATGTTATTCTTCGTTTGTGCACAAGTGACTAGAGCTCGGCACTTACCAATGAGAATTTGTATCATTTATTCAACATTTTTACTGTGAAAGAAAACTACTACCTACTAATTTGTCTTTTAAAGTATATTTTTTCAATTATTTAATTTATCTGTCTAATATGATGGTCTAATAATAGTAAGTACTGACTGACTTTTGGTGTAGATCTTTGCGCTTCTTTGCAAGTCCAGTGCAGCTTGATACATTTGTTTTGGAAAACAGGCAAATAAAGAATGAAATACTTGTACTAATATAGGTATTATACACATATGACTACACAAATTTTATACTGATTGTATGTGGTTGTGGTCCTCAGAATGGAGTGAACTAGGTAGAACTACACGGGTATATAATTTCTGTTTGTTTTTATTTCAGTTGAGTTCAGGTTGGTTGGTGCAGGGGACACACCGTTGAAGTCCAACGGGAACTCCTCGCAGACACTCTTCGACAGCCCCGTGTACGAGCCAGAGGAGGTGAGTAAAAAGCAATATTGATTCCGACAACAATAATAATGTCTGAAAAACAAAGTCATTTCTATTAACATGTGCACAAGTGGATAGATATATTGTGTTGATTATGTTATAAATTAAAATTACTTCCTTCTGTTTATTTTTTTTACTCTTGACCATGAAATTGGATGATTACTAGTTAA